>WBNM01010507.1:5089-22085 GCA_013399055.1 Ramphastos sulfuratus | reverse complement strand
GGAGCCCCTCCTGGGGACTCTGATTTCTGGGAGGGCTGTTGTGTTTCTGTATTACCTTTAACTTGTATATTTCTGTAAATATTCCTGTATATAGTGTATATATCTGCTTGTATATTGTGCTAAGCTGTAAATAGAGCTTCATTCCTTGACTTCCAGCCAACTGAGTCTATTCTGGGTGATTTTACAAAGTGTAGGGGGACGGGGAACTCCCAAACTATCACAAAGCCCAGGCTGGATGAGGCCTTGAGCAACCATGTTGAGTTGAGAGGTGTCACTGCCCACGGTGGGGAGGTTGGAGTAGATGATCTCTGAGGTTCCTTCCAACCTAAGTCATTCTACGATTCTGTGATATGGAACATCATTTTCATCAGTTTGAGTCAGCTGTCCAGCTGTGTCCCCAGTTTACTTGTTGTTGGGAAGCCAGAAAGGTCCCAACTCTGTGTGAGCACTGCTTAGCAAAAGCTAAAAGTGTGGTCTGTTATCAACTATGTTTATCCCAAATCCAAAATACATTATACAAGCTGCTATGAAGAAAATTAGCTCTATCCCAAATAAAGCCAGAGCAACAACAAAACAGGAACTCAGGAGATACTCCTCTGGGCAAAAAAGAACTAAGAACTCTTAGAAAGATAGGATTAAAAAAAACCCGAAAACCAAAAAAGCAGAAAAACAAAGATCTCTAAATGGTTCTTCAAAATACATCAAAACTTAACTTTAATCCGCATCAGGCAGAACCAGAGACAGGGCACCAAAAAACATTGCAACACAAGTTAATGTGCTCCTCATGTAACATAAATTAAGGAACATAATCCAAAGATTAAAGTATTCTTTACTGTCTTCTATTAAATTATAGACTCTTGAAAAGAAAAAGACTAATAAAGCATGACTTCAAAAAAGGAAGCTGATGTACAAAAAGAGAAAGAAAAATCGTTGTAATTATGTAAGAAGGAAATTTTGGGCATATTAAGTCAGTAAAAGTTTTTACTCACCTGTCAACCTATCCTTTCACATAGTACACCTTTGATATTATAAATAAGATACTATAAATAAGAATTTCAAATAAGACATACTCCAATGTGTTGATATCTTTCTGAACTGCCTAAGGCAGAGCAGGTCAGAGATTTTAAAAAGCGAGAATTATGTCTACATTCTGCATATTGTCAATATTTATGTGGATTAATGAAACAGGAAGAAAGAAAATGTATAAAATCTTCCATTACGAATCAGAAAACACTAAAACTTCTATGAGAGATTATGAGGCAGGTTGAGTTACTCTTCCTCTGGAAATGTTGCCCTGCTTGGAATAATTGTGGTGACACAAGAACATGATAAAGGATTCATTATTATTTATTTTTACCCCTGAAAGCTCAACACATGTTGCCCTGATTTGAGGATTTAGTTTCAAAATTTTCATTTCACTTTTCCGAGCTCTGACTGTTCCTTGTAACACTCACCATAAAACTACAAAAAGAGCAGCATGAAGGGGTTGTAAGAACTGTATCAAAGAGAAGCATTTCTGTGTAATTTTGAAGTCACAACTGCAGTACTGTCTTCTGTGTGATTCGTAGACCCATAGAATGGTCTGGGTGGTAAAGGACCTCCAATGGTCATCTAATTCAAGTCCCTCTGCAGTAAACAGGGGCATTCTCAAGTTGATCAGGTTGCCCAGAGCCCTGTCTGAACCTCACCTTGAATACCTCCAGGGTGAGAGTCTTTTGGTGAGACAAGTGTCACCCAAGTCTAGGAAAGTGAACAAATATAAAGTCTGAAAAGAGGATCAGTTACAGGTTAGAGATTCTCCATTGCATGTACATGCAAAACTGAACTAGTTTACACTGAAACTCGTAATTTCATGCTTTGCAGAAAATGTAAGGTTTATAACAGAACTATTCTGGTTTTATATTTGAGGAGTAATATGTACAATCTGAAATTCTGCTCAGGGGAAAAATTTAGTGCCTTGTGAAAGCAGCAGTGAGTAGCAAGAGTTCTCAACCTTTTTCTTTCTTAAATTATCTTCAATGCTTATGGAATCACTGAATCACAGAATGATAGGGATTGGAAGGGGCCTCTGGAGATCCTTTAGTCCAGCCCATGGCCAGAGCATGCTTGTCTAGAGCAGGTTGCACAGGAAGGCATTCAGACTGAATTTGAATGATTCCAGAGGCAGACACTCAACCGCATCTCTAGGCAGCCTCACAGTTCTGTCACTCTCATGGTGAAAAAGTTCCTCTTCACATTTAGATGGAACTTCCTGTGTTCAAGTTTGTACCCACTACCTCCTGTCCTGCTTTTGGGCATCACTGAAAAAAGATTGGCCATATCCTGCTGACACCCACCCTTGAAGTATTGATAGGACCCCCCTCAGTCTTCTCTGAAAGGGAAGGTTAAAGAACCCTAGACCCCTCAGCTTTTCTTCATGAAAGAGATGTTCTAGTCATCTAATCCATGCTGCAGGAGCTGTCTTTTCAACCCTCTTTGCACATCAAATAGTTTGACAGAAAGCAAGGTCAATGTTACAATACTTCAAAAAACCCCAAAATAACAACCTCTTAATTTTATTTAGCTTCTGACAGGCAGTCAAATTAATATTAAATAGACAATTTATAAGGCATATTTTCAGAGTACTTCACACATTTAGAAATCAGAATATGCTTAGTATAGCATCATTTTGCTCTGCCACACATTAAGGGAACAAAATCTAACTTAAGGACCAGATGGTCCTTACCATTAATGTAAATTCTAATTACTCTGAGGATCTGGGCCTTCTGTCTTTGGAATCAGATGTTGTCTATAGCAGGTTCATACCATATTGGCTCCAGGAGTACAAGATGTGAAGCAGCAACAGTTACTGCAGATTTACAGATCCTCATTTTGTTCTCTCAGTGAAGTTGCACTGAAGAGTTTACTCATTGACTTCAATCAGAACAAGAGCAAAATCAGGCTCCAGATTTCCTTCTACTTTTAACTGTTAATTTGCCATATCAAACAAGCATACTATATATACGGACATGAGGCTTAAAGAGCAAAGAACCCTTTGAAGCACACAAGATGATGATTATTAATGGGTTAAAGGCTCCCCACTTCTGTCTTCTAGCCGCTAAAATCTGCAATTACAAAAAAGGTCTTGATCTCTGGAAATCATGCCTTGTTAAATTTCCTTAGCAGACAAGATGGTACTGTGGAGCATTACATGTGGTTACTGTTAGTCACATCCTTGCTGTGAGTTACCACAGTGTAACTAAGGTAATGAGATATGACAAATGGCAGCATGGCAAGTTGGTCTGGGTAGTTTCCTTTGGAACAGACAAACTATGTAAGAAGAGGCTTACGCTGCTTTTCACTAACCATTTGTTCATGGATGTAACGAATAACCATTAACTTAGCTTTGAGCTGCACTTACAAAGAGGAAAGGGAAGATCCTAGGGAACTACAAGAAATCTGCTAGGGACAAATGATGAAACACAGCAGAGTAAGACACTGTGCAGAACAGATATAAATCTTAGGTCTTTTATTTGGCCACAATTACTTCAGAAATACCCTCAAAACAATATTCTAAACCAAACCAAAACCAAAATCAAAACACAAAATAATCCCCTAATTCTGCCCATTAGGCCCATGAAACTCTAGGGTATTGTGGCACCTGCTCATGAAGTGAGCTTTTACTGTTGAATGTGGATGCAAGTGGACCTTAAAGAGGTGTAATATGTTGTAGAAGTATGTTAGGCACTTTCCAGTCCTTCTCTTCATTAATTTTGAATTAGTTTTCTGTTCAGGTTATTGCTAAGTACCTTCATTTGTTTAATGTTTATCTATATAAAACACTAAACATCATTATGAAGAGAGTAAGTCTTGACTCTTGTCTCCACGGAAGTCCATTACAACTCTCTTTTTACTTTGGAGATGAGAGTTCACCTTAGTTGTATTATGAAAACCAGGCAACATCATCACTGTTAGCATACATAAAAGGCCACTGTAGTCATGTAATATGTATAAAACTTGGAAAATACTGTTTTAAAAAAGGTGAATTGCTTTTGAAATGGTCATATCAGTGTGAAACTCAAATATGTTTAAAAAGATTTAAGAAAGTGTGAATTTTGCAATTCTCTTTTTTTTTTCTCCATCAGTTTCAATGTGTATGTGCTCATTCCACCCCACCCCCACCCCCCTGCTTCTTTTCTACCCTCATCCAGCCATTTTCAAAAAAGAAAAATGAAAGGTTCTCATAACTTCTAAAGCTAAAGGCAATTGGAAAATTACAGTGACACATTTGCACTTTCTGTTTGGCACTTTGAGAGCTGCTCAAAGCTGGGAAAGGCTTTAAAAGTTACGTACTTGGAAAGCAGAAAACCCAAACTCAGGCATTCAAAACAAATATAAAAGATGGCACTTTAGTGGTGAACCAGTCAAAAGATGTAACACTGACCACTGCTTAATTCATCTGGTGGGTCATTGTTACTCAGTTTTTCAACACTTTTGCTGTGTTCAGGAATGATTTGTCCTTTCCAGCAGCATACATGTGCTTCCAATGGTGCATCCCTTTGGGTGCACTGAGATTGGATTGATGGTTCCAGCCTGTCCCACCCTGCCCAACCCCGTGTTAGGTTGTTACTGTTGCTGGCTTTCCGCTCCTGCTTTCCCTCATCTCACTTCTTGCCAATGTTGTCTCCATCTCATCCAGTTCTTTTCAGTCCTGGGCAGAAAAACGTAGCTGCTAAAAATATTATTTTGACTGCAGAATTGGGAACAGACCAGGGGCACAAACCATGTTACATGGATCAGCGAGAACCAGAACAGCATGTCTGACTCTATCCTTATTGTACAGAATTGGTGTGTTATGTCCCCTTCCACAAGCTTCAGACATTCACCTTGTGAATGTTAATGTATTGTACTAATTCTCCTATGAGGTTAGAAAGATTTCCAGCCTCTTTTCTTTTCTATGGACATATTTGCCTTTTCAGATATCTAAGGGATATTGTTTTTTCTGAGTTGCTAACATAGCTCTAAAGAGCAATAAGCTCCGTAGAGTGCTTTTTTTCTTGCACCTCTGTTATGAGCAAGTTTCATTGTCTGGAGTTTTCATGAATCTGCAAAATGTGATCAAAATATTACCTCACTGAAAAGAGCATGGTAGAAAGGTTGAGATGTGTTACCCTCTGCACTCATAGATTCTATTTGCTATGGTTAGAGGATGATGCATGTGAATGTGATTTAGAACCACATTACTGTGGGTAGTTGAGAAATCTGAAGCCATTCATTGCTGCAAAAGGATCTAGGTGGAGGAATGTGGATTTTTGCAGGCCTTTTGTGAGGCAACAGATGGGAAGCCAACCAATCTATTTTTCTCTTTCTTGTTCTGGCAAGAGTAGCACCCCTGTTCTAACACTGAATTTGTTAAATATACCAAAGTCACTTTGGATATCTGAGTATGATAGTGTTTTTTCCTGTGTTGAATTAGCTTAATTTTAATAGAACAGACAATCTGTAGTAGGAAGAGTTGAACAAAGTGGTTTTCCTGTGTTGAATTAACTTAATTTTAATGGAATACATAATTTGTAATAGGGAGAGTGCCAGGTATCCTATCTCTTTAAATATTAACTATTTTTATTCTGATATTTTGAATATTAATTTCTGATCTTTTATATATATATATATTATAGAGGCAGTTGCTGATCATAGAATCACAGAATCATAGAATCATAGAATCATCATAGAATCATAGACTGGTAGAGTTGGAAGGGATCTCAAAGATCGTCTAGTTCCAAACCCCTGCCATAGGCAGGGACACCTCCCACTAGTACAGGTCACTCAAGGCCTCGTCCAGCCTGGCCTTGAACACCTCCAGGGAGGTAGCATTAAAAAAGTTACTGTGAAACATTTCACAAGGAAATTAATCACAGCTACTGTCATATGGTTATTTTGTTTTGATTTAGTTTCCTACAATTTGGATTAAAATCACAGCTAGCTTCCTCTTGTGTTTAATTTAGCTTCATAAGAAATTGTTCAAAATATCTCACCTGATGACATTTACCAATCTGTACTTGCTCACACCTGATCAATCTCTTTGAAGATATGCATACATTAAAATTCACCATGTACTAAAAGCCAAACAAATGTAGAGGGAAAAACAGCCTATTTTAGTCAATAGCTATAGTTGCTGTCATTTCATAAAACATATATATACCTTATACATAGTACTGTAGTTATTAAGTTGAAATGTGTTTTCTAGGGAATTATTTCCAGTCTGAGCAACCATATGGGAGCAGAAAAACATTTAAAAAATGAAAATAAGATGGTTTATGTCACCTGCATAACTTATTTTGTTCTCTGCCTTCAGGCTTCAAAACCCACTTCCCATATTTTTTCCTTTCTTTAAAAATAATGTACATCAGTTTAATTTATCCCAGGTCTCAACAGAAGGATCAGATTTTAAGCATTTAATGCTGTGGTTTCAAATCCAATTTTACAGTGTTCATCGTTTCAGAAGTGGCAGAATCCAAAGTGAACTTTGGGGAAAAAAAAAAAGAAGAAAAAAAAAGAAAAAAAAAGAAAGAAAAAAAAGAAAGAAAAAAAGAAAAAAAAAGAAAGAAAAAAAAGAAGGAAAAATAAACAAAAAGCTGAAGCACTCAACATTTTTAGGTACAGCTTTAGAATGAAGTTGTAACCTGATCAATGTTTCTGAAGGTGTTTTGAATAATTCTAAGAGCACTTTCTTATTCAAAAGAAGTAAAATTTTGAGGGATAGTGTTGTATGCATGTGCAAATGTTTGTGTACTTGCTCTGATGAACCCTGCAGAAATTAGTGCGCAGAAACACAGCATTTCAGTTTATCAGGGGAAAAAAAAAACCCACCCTTGAACAGAGTGTGGAATGATCACTTTTCTTGTGTGTATAAATGTGTAGAATCTGATATGATACAATTTGTTTTTAATTCTCCTGGGGCTGATGGAATACTTTTGGCTCTCTTTCAGACTTAACATCTATTTGCATGACATAGCAGCATCTCTTCTATTTTGAAAGTACCAATGTGATGGTTTGGGAGTTCCCCACCTCCTCCCCCCACCACCATGAAAAGGTGCACAGACTAGACTCAGCTGATTGGAAGTTAAGGAATGAAGCTATAGTTACAGCTTAGCACAATATAGAAGCAGATATATACACAATGTACAGGAATATTTACAGAAATATACAAGTTAAAGGTAATACAGAAATACAACACCCCTCCCAGAAATCGGAGTCCCCAGGAGGGGCTCCCAACCACCCTTCCACCTTCTTTACACCCCTCTACCTTATTCCAGGGTCTGCCTTTCTGCCTTACATGCAAGGTGAGTTTGAAGTATCGGCAAGGGAGGTTAGTAGCAGAGTGATTAGTTGGGTTACACAGCAGAAGGCCAGAAGACACACCAGCTCTCAGAGAGAGAGAGACTCTCTGTGTTATCTATGTTTGTGTCCTTGTTCTTATACATCTCAGCAAGCCTACGAGTGAAGTAGACATCACCCTTGTTTTCTTTTCAGTCTATATTTTTTTTTTCCAGTAAAATATTCCAAGTAGCCTCAAACCAGTAAAACCAATAGCAGGGAAATAAGTAAATAGTTTCAGGTATTCTTTACTGCCTTAATAACAGGAACAGCCTCTGCCATTTGGGCCAATTTGTATGCACGAGTTTGCTTTCCTGCTGGTCAAGTTTACCATCATTAAGAGATTACTGCCCTCATTTCCACTATCTGTGGGGTGCAAGCCCAGTAGCAAAGATCTTAAGCAGGGGAATCTGTAGTAAGAATTGGCAATGTCACTTTCAGCAGGTAATGTTTGCTTTGTAAGTCTCTCCATGCTTCTCAGTGAATAGGAAGTGGTATCCACAGGTTTAATCTTACTGACTCTGAGTGGGTCTGTTACTGAAAATCAGTGTTGGGTCTGCAGGACAGAGAACCGGAGTCAGCAGTGATAGAGTTTTGGGCATACAGAGAGCTTTGAATCGATGGAGACCAGAAAGGAACTTAACTTGCTGAGAAAAACAAGCCCTAGTAGAGGATTTTCACAGCTGTAATAGATGACTGCCAAATAAAAGATGGTGATTCCACGTATCACAGAAATCACAGAAACATTCAGGTTGGAAAAGACCCTCAGGATCACCAAGTCTAAATGATATCCCTACTCTACAAGGTTCACCCTAAATGTTATCCCCCAAGCACCACATCCAAATAACTATTAAACACATCCAGGGTTGGTGACTCAACCATCTCCCTGGGCAGCTCACTCCAATGTCTGATCAGTCTTTCCATGAAAAAAAATCTTCCAGTCTAAACCTACTCAGTCACAGCTTGAGGCCATTCCCTCTTGTTCTATCACTAATTACCTGTGAGAGGAGGCCAGCACCAACCTCTCCACAAGGTCCTTTCAGGTAGCTGTAGACAACCATGAGGTTTCCCCTCAGCCTCCTCTTTTTTTCAAACCAACCATCCTCAGCTCTCTCAGTTGCTCCTCATAAGACTGACTCTCCAGGCCCTTCCTCAGCTTTGTTGCCCTCCTCTGCATTTGCTCCAGCACCTCCACATCCTTCTTGTACTGAGGTGCCCAAAACTCAATGCAATAATTGAGGGTATTGTAGAGAGTAGCAGAAAATACATGTTAGTGTTGGATACCTTTCTTCTCTTCCTGAAAAATCCTATTCTCTGTGAGATATTTTTGATCAGAAATTTTTTAATAAATGGTATGAGAATTGTGTACTGAAAATTTGCCCTTTGTTTTTTTTTTTTTTCCCCCTCCTTATTGCACAGAGTTGTCTCTTGGAGGAAATTTGGGTTCAGTATCTTAGCTGAGTGTAAATGACAGCAGTGGTAACAATGAAGCAGCACCTTCTTTGTGATCACTGGAAAATTACTTGAATTAATTGTTGGCTTCTCTGAGGCTGTGACAGACAACTGCATGTGAAACCTTGTTCTGATTTTGGAAAGAAGCCAGAGATTTAGTGGATATGGAAGGTGAATTACCTTTTTGAGAATGAATGGGTTCCTACAGGTCAGGGTTCAGACACATTAGTGAGGTAATGTGACAAAGCTTAAACTGATACAACTTCTACGTGTATTTGGAGGATATTGGGAGGATATTTGTCAGCTGGAGATCACAGGCAGTCTGAAATAGATGTTATTTTAAAGTGGATGGAGAAAGCATACATCTGCTTTGACACAGCAATCCCTTCTAAAACATTTTAAAATAAGAGGGGGGAAAAAAATCTGGTTTTATTAACTTTATTTTCAGCCTCCCTGTATTACTTTTTCTTTGCAAGGTATGTGGAATGCTAAAACTCACTCCCTTTTTAACAAAGTGTCACCAAAAATAGCCTGGACACACGATACCAAAGCTGCTCTTGTGCTACTCATTTAAGTTATGTATCAAGTCTAAATTTAATCAAGGCCACATTTTATTTATACATTTCATGCATTAAACTCGTTTAAACTTTTAGTCAGATTTCATTAGGGGAAATACTACCGCGCACATCATGCAGTAGTAAAGCTAATGCGCTTCAGGAATTTGAAAGGATTTAGAGATCAGAGGATCTGATTTCAAATTTTCTCTTTCTTTTCCTCTTCAGTGCTTGGAGCAGCTCTGTATGCTGCACATAGTTTGTTTCCTAGGACGCTAATACAGTCAGCATGGTCTGTACAAATGTGTAAACACAGACATTCTCTGTAATCAGTACGTTTGGTGTCTTAAGGCAAGATAATGTTTTTTTTAGGAAATGCAATTTATGTTCAAGATTAAATTTCTCCTCCAGACTGATATCGTCTTGAGGTTGAATGAGATCATAAATATTGTGTCCTGACTTTTTACTCTCCATCACAGATGCTCATTCTCTCTCTGTTTGTTTGTTTTTGTTTGTTTGTTTTGGTTTTTTTCCACACCCCCTCCCCCACCTCCAGTGTTTTAGGAAGAAGGGACTGAAAGAAATGTATTTATAATAATTTATCTACACACAAATACAGTCTGCAGGGCTTATAATATGAAAAAAAAATAGATTCTAAAATTATGGACAATAAGCACAATAACATTCTTTAATCAACGCTGATGTTTCATTAAAAAATCTCAACTAACCAAATAAAAAACCCCGCCTATAAGAAAAAAGTAGTATAACCCTAACTGAACTCAACCATTCTGCAATCATTTTTTTTAGATCTCTTTTAGACAGATTTTCCTTGGTGCATCATCACCCTATTTTCCACAAAGCTGTGGAAACTTCATGTAGTGTCTTTCATCTTTAAAGAGCAGATTTAGATTGGGTGCTAGGCACAAGTTCGTTACTATGAGGGTGGTGGAGCACTGGAACAGGTTGCCCAGGGAGATGGCTGAGGCCTCCTCCCTGGAGACATTCAAGGTGAGGATTGACAGGGCCCTGGGTGACCTGCTCTAGTGGGGATATCCTTGTTGACTGCAGGGGGGCCACACTAGATGACTAAGGTCCCTCCTGGCCCAGACCATTCTACGATTCTATGATTCTATGATCTTAATTCAGATAAGAGAAAAAAAAAAATCCATATTTACAAGAAAAAAATACCAACGTATTCCAAATTCACAAGACAAATTAATTTTTCTTTGCTAATAAAAATTATAAACAAAAAGAAAATAAGAAAATAAAAGAAAGAAAAAATTTCAAAGGCAAAACCTACTCTACCCTCTGCTTTTTCAGGAGAAGCAGTTGGTCTTTACTGTACCATGGAGCTTTTTTCCCTCCTGATGCAATTACACCACGGGCCTTAAGAATGGAATTTTGTCATTCTCATATGCATAGTATCTTGCAGTGCTGAAAATCCAGTACATGACAAAGCTTTAGTGACCCAGGGCATATTTGAACTTGTGATCTACAGATGAAAGGCTTCATATTCAATTCCCAGTCCCATGACTCATCCAATTTCCCAGCATAATTTTGGTTTGGGAAAGAAATTTTTGAATTACAAGTTTGTAAAAAAAACTTTCCAACAGAATGGCAATTTAAAACCAGCATGGCTTGATTTACAGACATGCTGAGTCTCCAGGGTTCCACTGAATATGAAAAATATGCAAGAGTCAGAAGAAAAGATCTTACTTAGCACCTGTCTTTAAAACACTGCACAAAAAAAAAATAAACATATGGCTGCAAGATCTAGAGATCATGTACTCAGATGCAGGTATGGGGCCAGGCTTGGAAAGGAATGACTTCTATACTATCATTCCTTTCCTCAGCCTGCAAGGAAACCACTACAAAGGTGCTATTGAAGATTCTTGACATGCGGTGTGTCCTACTTGGTGATCCCGAGGGTCTTTTCCAACCTGAATATTTCTGTGGTTCTGTGATTCTGTGATTCATCAATGTCTATAAATATCTGAGGGGTGGGTGTCAAGTGGATGGCAATCTCCTTTTGATGGTCTGCAGCAATAAAACAAGGAGCAACAAATAACTGTTTAGTTTGAAAAAGAGAAGGCTGAGGGGAGACCTCATCGCTGTCTACAGCTACCTGAAAGGACCTTGTGGAGAGGTTAGTGTTGGTCTCTTACAGATAATTAGCAACAGAACAAGTGGGAATGGCCTCAAGCTACGACTGGGTAGGTTTAGATTGGACATTAGGAAGAATTTTTTTCATGGAAAGACTGATCGGGCATTGGAATGGGCTTTTAAACACATCAGCTCTGGATGTGTTTAAAAATCGTTTGGACATGGTGTTTGGGGACATGGTTTAGGGTGAACCCTGTANCTGCTCTTGATGCAGCCCAGGACTCGGTTGCTGTCTGGGCTGCATGTGCACACTGCAGGCTCATGTTGAGCTTTTCATCCACTCAGACCCCCAGGTCCTTTTCCTCAGGGCTGCTCTCCAGCCATTCACCACCCAGCCTGTATTTGTGCTTGGGATTGTGCCTACCCAGGTGCAGGACCTTACACTTGGCCTTGTTGAACTTCTGAGGTTGGCCTGGGCCCACCTCTCCAGCCTGTCCAGGTCCCTCGGATGACATCCCTGCCCTCTAGCAAGTCAACTATGCCACACAGCTTGGTGTCATCTGCAAACTTGCAAACCTCTGTCCATGTCACTGACAAAGATGTTAAACAGTGCTGGTCCCAGCACTGACCCCTGAGGGATGCCACTTGTCGCTGGTCTCCAGGTGGACATTGTGCCCTTGATCACCACTCTCTGCGTGTGACCATCCAGCCAATTCCTTATCCAGTGAGTGGTCCACCCATCAAGTCCATGTTCTTCCAGTTTGGTGACTAGAAAATTGGTTGGGTTTGGTGATCCTGAGGGTCTTTTCCAACCTGAATGTTTCTGTAAAGGGCTAACAAGGCTAGGAGCACTGTTTTCTGACAGTAGAGAGTATGATTACATCCCTCATCTCTGATCATATCCCCTTTTGCCTTTTGAGGAAAAAATATTTTTCTCCCTCTTAACAGCGACTCTTACAGCGAATTTTCCCTCAAGCTCAAGTTCTTCTCTGATCAAAAGTTGGATAACTGAATTTGAGAAGTCAGAGGTTGTGTGAGGAAACCTAGAGCTGCACAAAAGAAATTAGTTTTTGCTGTTATGTGTATTGAATTGGTTCATGTCTCAAGACAAACACCTCAGCGGTACCCACATCACAACTCAGCTCACCCCCAGAGCAAGTAGCCTCTTCAAGTGGGTAATTTCAGGCACTCATATTCATGCCTCATGTTATTTAACCTAACCAGATACTGCCTACCTTACCAGTATGAACACTGCTTGTGAGAGTTATGTGCTGTGGTCAACTCAGCCCATGCTACTGAGCAGCCAACAAAAGCAATATAATTGTGCTTGTAGGTCTTAGATAACCTCTTAGCAGTTGAACTCCCTCATGGCTACATAGTTATACTAAGTGTTGTTCCACACAGAAGAATCTTTGGAATGTGGTAGCTAAGTTAAAAATAATTTTAACAACAGGATTCAGGAGAGACATGGCCAAGAGAAACAAATCATGAGATTGGAAAAGTGGCAAAATAACTCATTAACCAGAACCCCTGTGAGCTACTCTTCTCTTTGCATCTTAGGCACAGATTATAGTGCTTTTATTTACCAAAAGACGCTTTCCTACTAAAAGTAAATTACCCCTAGCTTGAACTAGTAAAAATATGTCTCATCCTAACATTGATTAATGACTAGAGACATTATGACTACAGTAGGGAGCTGCAATTGAAACTCCTTGTTGGTGTTACTGGGTTTGTTTGGTGGAAATTGCTATTTAAGTACACTTTAATGTAGCCTAAGGGAGAGGCAAACCACAATCAATGAAGAATATAAATGGAACACAGAACCATAGTAATTACCAATGCTTTATGCAGTTGCACCTTTCCCCCACTGCCTACTGTGTCCAGTTCTGGGGCCCTCAATTTTAAAAAGATGTTGAGGTGCTTGAACGTGTCCAGAGAAGGACACCAGGCTGGTGAGGGAGCTGGAACACAGGCCTATGAAGAGCGGCTGAGGGAGCTGGGAATGTTCAGCCTGGAGAAGAGGATGCTCAGGGCAGAGCTTATTGCTCTCGACAACTACCTGAAAGGAGGTTGTAGCCAGGTGGGGTTGGTCTCTTCTCCCAAGCAATCAGTGACAGAACAAGAGGACACAGTCTCAAGCTGTGCCAGGGCAGGTTTATGCTGGATGTTAGGAAGAAGTTTTTCACAGTGTGATTGGCATTGGAATGGACTGCCCAGAGAGGTGGTGGAGTCACCATCCCTGGAGGTGTTTAAAAGGAGACTGGATGAGGCACTTGGTGCCATGGTTTAGTTAATTAAAAGGTGTTAGGTGTTAGAATGGACTCAATGATCTCGAGGGTCTTTTCCAACCTGATTAATTCTGTGGTTCTGTGATTCTGAATGGCACAAGAGGATCATGTTGACTTCACCCGTATTATCTGTTTTCTTGTTAAACAAAGACAGCATCATATCCTGTAAGGAACTGGAACATCTCATATGGGTATGGAAGTAAAGTTTTTCAACTGGAGACTTACTGAAGCAGATTGAAAACATAAGGCTTTGAAAATAGAAGGATTTAACATATTCTGTGGCTCTCCTCAGCTACAGAGGCGTTACACCTTTCAGCCGAATTTCTAGCAATGATAGAAAATGCTACTTTTTGGTCTGGTTTGGGTGAGGAGATTGAGATTCTTAAAAAGGTTTTGGTCATCTGGATTTTGTGAATGCTGGAATTAAGCTTCCTTTTTCTTAGGTAGAAAGCAAATAAAATTCTAGGTTTACACAGCTTAAGACAGAATTATTGCTCCTTCCTATCATCCTTGGTAAAAAAGCAGTGAACTTTTGGGTTGATCTGTGCTTAAATGCTCCTACTAATAAAAGTGACAACCATAAAATACCTTGGGATGAAACTAGATGATGCTTTTTCTTTCAAGTGAAACCCCAACTTGCGTGAGATTTTTGCAGATCTGTGTTTTATACCAGGCAGTTTACTTAAATTTGATACACTTTGTGTGTTAAACCAAGAAAGAGGCACAATAAATGCTTAAAACTGAACTGTTTCTTTCATTTCCACAGGATGTCGCTGTAAGGCAACGGTACAGGGTTTAGAAATCTCTGACAAGTTTTAATTCAGTCAGAGAATTTGTCTTTACTTCAGAAGGCTGCGGAGAGAAAATGTTACTTGCTAGCTGCTTAGGAAAGCACCATCTAACTTTAATGTCAACAGAAAAATGCTTACACTGAGGGAATATCAGAACCCAAAAGCCCAATGGACAGGTTCTATGACAACCTGTAAGTGGATTTTTAAGATTTCTCACTGGGAAAGGGATTAAATGAAAGAATCTTCATGAAAGATTGAAGGTTTCATTGAAATGCTTCGTTTGGGAACAGAGGGTGGGGTTCGACCCTTGCTGGAAGAATTGCTCTAGGGAAGAGCATTTTGCCTGACTACAGAGGAAATGTGTAACAGTTTCACTTGTTAATATAGTTTCAGCCATCCCCTTTCCACTAAAACACTCCCAAGCTGTCAGGCTTTTGTTATGGTGTAACAACTTAGGGGATACCCACCTGACACATAGGTAGAAACCACATCATTATTCCCTTTACCTGTAACAGTTACAGTTGGATCTGTTTTCTACCTAATGGCCTNCAGCCTGTCCTCATAGGAGAATCATAAAATGTTAGGATTTGGAATAGACTTCAAAAGATCATTCAGTCCAATGCTCCTGCCAGAGCAGGATCACCTAGGTAGGTTTTGAAAGTCTCCAGAGAAGGAGACTCCACAACCTCTCTGGGCAGCATGCTCCAGGGCTCTGTCACCCTCACAGTGAAAAAGTTTTTCCTTATGTTCCTGTAGAACCTCCTTTGCTCCAGCTTTCACCTACTGCCCTTTGTCCTATCACTGGACATCACTGAGCAGAGCCCGGCTCAGTCCTTGCAAGACTCACCCTTCTCATCTTTATAAACAAAAATTATATCCCTTCTCAGTTATCAGTCTCCTCTTCTCCTAGCCAAAGAGTCCCATCTCCCTCAGCCTTATTTTCCATCAAACTATTCCATCCACTTATTCCCCTCCCTTGCAGTATTTGCTTAATTTGGTTTTATTCCTCTTCCTTTCTTCTCCTCTTTCTCTTTTTCTCCCCTCCATATAATAGTGCTTAATGTCACAATCAACAGTCTAAACACCAATGAATTCTATTGTTTAATTCATTTTTTACCCCCTGGATGCTTGTCAAAAGTTCCTCCAATATAGATAAGGAAAAAAAAAACCGCTGAGAATTGTTGTGAACCTTTCTTTACATTTTAGTTCTGTCCAGACTGCAATTACTATATGCAGTAATTTTCTGTGGTTTCATTCTTTGCTGCACAATTTTGGTCAAGTTAGAAAATTGAGAAACAGGAAAAAATAACGAAAGCATGAATTTGAAGGCTCGTTCCATCCATCCCACGTTATCATAGTATTTTCCTATATGTTGAAGTTATTAAAATTTGACTGAAAATATAATCATTTCTATTTAACCTCATATTTTTATCAGTCCAACAATCCTTTTTTCTATGGGGTCCATGCAGTGGGTTCCATTTCTGGGAAAAGGAGAAGATATTTTGTAAAAACGGTTGAATTTTCATCCCAAAGTGATCAAACCAGATGTGAAAAAGAAGAAGAAAGGGGAAACAATCAAACAAACAAACCAAACCAAACCAAACCAAGCCAACAAAGAAAAACCAACCAACCAACCAAAAAACCAAACAAAAACCACCACAGAATAAAAGAAAAAGGAAAATAAGAGAGAAAAAAACCAAAGTTATGCTGGAAGCACCAGGAACACCTGGGACATCCACCTGAAATAACCAAGACTAAATATTTGTTCTGAAATGTGTCCCCTTCTCCTCTAACAACTCCCCAAGCTCCTTACATTGCTAGTGTGTTGGGATTTTATATCTCTCCTGAGGCTACATTCTGCACATTACAAAAGCTCTTGTGTGTCCACACCTTAGCAGATGACCAAGCAGGACTACAGATTTTGAGCAGCAGTAACATGGTGCAGAGAGGATTCCACCTTCCCAGTGAACTCAGACTTTGCATGCTAGCCATTTTCAGGAAGCAATATAGTTTGTATTGCTCTAATTAAAATTACAAATCCTCTTTTTCCCCGTTTATTAAGAACAAGTTTGGCAAAACAAGATAATGACCCTTATAATTTCTTTGTCTTAGGAAAAGAGATAATGACCCTTATAATTTCATTGAAAAGATTTTGGGAGTTCCCCCCCCACTTTGTAAAATGACCCAGACTAGAACTCAGCTGGGTGGAAGTTAAGGACTGAAGCTATATTTACAGCTCAGCACAATATACAAGCAGATATATACACTATATACAGGAATATTTACAGAAATATACAAGGTAAAGGTAAAACAGAAACACAACACCCCTCCCAGAAATCAGAGACCCCAGGAGGGGCTCCCAACCACCCTTCCACCTTCTCCCCACCCCTATACCTTACCCCAGGGTTTGACTTACGTGCAAGGTGAGTTTGGAGGATGGGCCAGGGGGGTT
>WBNM01010506.1:0-14436 GCA_013399055.1 Ramphastos sulfuratus | reverse complement strand
ATTCTGTGGTTCTGTGAAGATGATTTGGGTTTGTAACTGTGTACAGTATTCCTACTTTTATCATTACTGTGATTACTCTCAGTGCTTTTGGGAGTATATGAAGATGGTAACAATCTGCTGAGCTGTTATGACAGTGCTTGTTGCTTCATTTAAAAGAGCATCCTACTCTTGCTTGGCTCTGTAATACTACATGGTGGGAACAAACTGGCTAAGCTGGGGCATTCAAACTGCTACCCAGGAGGAGCATGCAAAACCAGACAGCTGTTGCTAAAATATTTGCCGTTGCAGCTGGCTCTTCTTCTGTTGTTGCTGCTCCTAATCTGTGACCCCCGAGGTCTGAGCAATACTGATCAGGGTTTGCTAAGCCAGGAAGAGGAAGCCAAGTTTTGTAATGAGAAAACTGAACTGCTAGCACAGAAGATTAGCACCCCCCTGCTGCTTACTGTAGGATGATGGGACCTTGGTGAAGGAAAGCTTGGTGCAACATCACAGCATCAGTATTTGCAGAAGCATCTGACTGCAAACAAAAACAATATTTTGGCATCTTGCTAAGTGGCACCAGAATACTTTCAGCATCTAATTAGATTACAGTTTAAATGCACACACATTAAATGTGTGATGTTATTAATCCAGCATTGGAAAATATAAGCAAAAGTGACCAGATGTTCCACTTTGAAAGATTAAACTTTTTTTTTTCTTTTTTTTTTTCTTTTTTTTTTCCTCTCTCTCCTCCCTAATAAAATGTCCTGCTGTCCTGGTGATTTTTCTGTCTGAAATGTGGCATGCTCCAATAACTGTGTATGTAAGAGCAGAGACTATGATCTACAGTTCTGCTGTCCTAGGAGATTTGTATGTCCATCAGGTAAAAGAGTCATACTTCTTGTTCTACCTTTTTCACCCTCTCTGTCCCCAAACATCTAATTATTGCACAGAATGTGGAACATCTTCCATAACAAAAGTTGTTGTTCCTCTTTGTCAAACAGCAGAGCCTACACTGTTTATCCAGCAGCTTTCTTGAAAAGCAATCACAGAATCATTGAGGCTAAAAAGACCTCTGAGATCATCAAGTCCAGCCTGTAACCTAACACCACAACATCAGCTAAACCATGCCACCAAGTGCCACATCCAATCTTTACTCAAAGACCTCCGGGGATGGTGACTCCATCACAGTCCATTCAAGTGCCTAGTCAGCCTTTCTGTGAGGAAGTGCTTCCTAATATCTTACCTAAACCTCCCCTATTCCAAGAAATGTAAGCTGTGACTTCTAGCACTTTGTATCTTGGTGAAGTAATCACTGAATGATCAAATGCAGGAGTTCAGCTACTCTTTCTATACTCTGTTTCAGGTACATTTTGGAAGAGGGAAATGTCGTGGAAGACACATGATCCCATGGTCCCCTTCCCTCTGCTGGGGGAGGGGGGGGAGCAGAGCAAGGGAGAAGACCAAAGGCTTGGAGACAGCCACTTTGAGGGTGCAAGACTTGCCCAGACTTGTTCCTCCCACACAAGGGAAAGCAAGCTCCTAATTTCACCTAATATGGTCAGGTTTGGCAAATTGCCATTCTGATGGGTGAATCTCTGTGGCCAAAGGGGCCATTACACTCAGGCAAACAATAAATAGCTTTTTTTCCCCCACATGCCTGCTTTTGTCTTTGCTTTGCTCTGCCTTGCCACATCATGCTCTGCTTTGCCTGCAACAACTTCCAAGACACCGGCAGAACTCACTTCAAGTGTTTGGGTAGTCTGATACTGTTTTGTGAGTAAATATTCAAAGCCTCTTTGTAAGAAATTCTGTAGCTAGACTTTATTGTGCCTTCTGCCTTAGCAGCAGAAAGGCGCCTCTGGAGCCCCCTAGTGGGCAATCAGTGTAATTGAAGCTAAGAACCTCTTTACAGTTTAGAGTTTAATGTTTGTATTTGCTAGTTGTTTCTTAAGTGTTCTAGGTTGACTGCTCCCTGTGTGTATAAGTTTCCAAACCATGCATTTCAAACCTTGTAAATAAGTTTTCTGGCAAGATTTAATGTTAATAAACAATTTTCATAGTTATTATCAATCTTCACCTGGATATAAAAAATAATATTATTAATTTTGCATAATTCATAACAGGAAACAAAAATGCTCTTCCTCACTTTTATGAAAGAAGACCTAGCTCTCTAGCTTTCCAGAAGGATTCAGGATGCTTCCAGTACTACAGTGCTAGCGAAAGGATGCACTCTGCAGTCATCATGTGCTTGAGTACAAGAAGGAATATGATTAATTTATTTCAGTTCACAACCTTGTCTGAAGTGCTTCCTGTCCCTTGCTTTACCCACCTCTTTTACCAGCACCTGGGCTGATGTGAATCCCCACTCTGAAGCCACTAATTCCTTTGTGACACTCTGACAGAACTTCTGTGTTTTGCTGAAAGCTCTTAAACATGATGTGCTGCTCAGATGCTCAAAAGCATACCGGTGTGGTGCATCACATCTTTACTGAGGCAGCTACATTAAGAGTACAACTGCTGTAATCTCAGTCTTGAGCCAATAGTTTGAACAGCAGTCCTCAGTGACAGAATCCCTATTAGCAACCCAAAATTAAGTGGGGTTGAATATGGACCATCACTGATTCTGTAAGCTCTCTTGGAAAGTTTGTAGCTCAACTGGGATGCAGCCTCTTGTGCCCCAAGTTTTCTGGGTTTTGCCAACTGATTCCTGAAGGGTACAAACCCTTCACAGCCCCTTAAAAAGTAGTAGGACTGTACATCAAAATGTAGAAATGTGTTTCAGGGTAACAGCATTGTGGTCACAGAATCACAGAATGTTAGGGAAAGAGACTTCAAAAGATCATCCAGTCCAACCCCCCTGCTAGAGCAGGATCACCTAGGACAGGTCACACAAGAAAGCATCCAGGTGAGTCTTGAAAGTCTTCAGAGAAGGAGAGGCCACGACCTCTCTGGGCCACCTGTTCCAGGGCTCTGTCACCCTCACCGTGCAAAGGTCTTTCCTTATGTTCATGTGGAACCTCCTGTGCTCAAGTTTACACCAGTTGCCCCTTGTCCTGTTATTGGACATAACTTAGAAGAACCTGGATTTGTCAGCATCTTTGTGGCTCTGCACTGGACTCTTTCAAGCAGTTCCCTGAGGTCCTTCTTGAACTGAGGGGCCCAGAACTGGACATGATATTCCAGATGTGGCCTCAGCAGGGCAGAGTAGAGGGGGAGGAGAACCTCTCTCAGCCTACTAGCTACACCCCTCCTAATACACCCCAGGATGCCATCGGCCTTCTTTGCCACAAGAGCACATTGTCTGCTCATGGTCATCCTCCTGTCCATCAAGACCCAAAGGTCCTTTTCCCTGATGCTTCTCCCCAACAAGTCAGTCCCCAACCTATACTGCTCCATGGGGTTTTCCTCTCCCAGGTGCAAGACTCTACACTTGCCCTTGATGAACTTCATTCAATTTCTCCCAGCCCAACTCTCCAGCCTGTCTAGGTCTTGCTGAATGTTGCCACAAAATTCAGATGTGTCAGCCACTTCTCCCAGTTTTCTGTCATCAGCAAACCTGCTGCCAGTGCACTCTGTTCCCTCATCCAGTTTGCTGATGAATATATTAAGTAGTACTGGTCCCAGTACCAACCCCTGAGAGACTTCACGAAATTCAGGCCTCCAACTAGATTCTGTCCCATTGACCACAACTCTCTGCTTTCTTTCTTTCAATCAGTTCAACTCCACATACTTCCACTTAGAGCCACGAGGATGGATGGTGGACTTGAGACTGGGGGACTTGAGCATCTCCCCTATGAAGAGAGACCGAGAGACCTGGGGCTGTTTAGTCTTGAGGAGAGAAGACTGCAAGGAAATCTGATCAATGTCTATAAATATCTGAGGGGTGGGTGTCAAGGGTTGGGGGGAGGCAAACTTTTCAGTGGTCAGCAGTAATAAGACAAGGAGCAATGGATACAAACTGGAACATAGAAGGTTTAACCTCAACATGAGGAGAAACTTCTTTACAGTGAAGGTGACAGAGCCCTGCAACAGGCTGCTCACAGAGGTTGTGAAGTCTCCTTCTCTGGAGACTTTCAAAAGCCATCTTGATGCATTCCTGTGTGGACTGCCCTGGGTGATCGTGCTTTGGCAGGGGAGTTGGACTGGATGATCTCTGGAGGTCCCTTGCAACCTCTAAGGTTCTGTGATTCTGTAATCCATCTAGTGAAGGGACAGAGACTCTCCATCATCCTGCCTGCTTTCACCACATGTGCGCTGTAGTCCCCTGTTAACCTTCTCCTTCAGTAAGAACATTACTAGTCTGTCATTTTCCATTTCAAGTAAGTGCCACACTAATTTGTCATTTTTAATGTGTTTATAACACCCTTTACATGTTATTTTGGTTTAACGCTGTAAGTCCTTGACCCAATTAAATGCAGAGGACTGACCTTTGTCCTTCCATTTAATAACACTTTGAAAAACATGAACAGTCTCTCTCTGACACAGTGTGTGCCTTGTGGAGTCCACATTGTCATTTTTTGTTTAAAGAAGCTAGCCAAAACAAAACAGCTAATTAGTTTTATTCTAAAATAAAATGAAGGAAGAAACAAAAAAGCTCACATTTAGTTAAGTTAGTTATAGAATCATAGAATAGTAAGGTTGGAAGGGACCTCAAGGATCATCTTGTTCCAATCCCCTGCCATAGGCAGGGACACCTCCCACTAGTACAGGTCACTCAAGGCCTCGTCCAACCTGGCATTGAACACCTCCAAGGANCTGCTCACAGAGGTTGTGAAGTCTCCTTCTCTGGAGACTTTCAAAAGCCATCTTGATGCATTCCTGTGTGGACTGCCCTGGGTGATCGTGCTTTGGCAGGGGAGTTGGACTGGATGATCTCTGGAGGTCCCTTGCAACCTCTAAGGTTCTGTGATTCTGTAATCCATCTAGTGAAGGGACAGAGACTCTCCATCATCCTGCCTGCTTTCACCACATGTGCGCTGTAGTCCCCTGTTAACCTTCTCCTTCAGTAAGAACATTACTAGTCTGTCATTTTCCATTTCAAGTAAGTGCCACACTAATTTGTCATTTTTAATGTGTTTATAACACCCTTTACATGTTATTTTGGTTTAACGCTGTAAGTCCTTGACCCAATTAAATGCAGAGGACTGACCTTTGTCCTTCCATTTAATAACACTTTGAAAAACATGAACAGTCTCTCTCTGACACAGTGTGTGCCTTGTGGAGTCCACATTGTCATTTTTTGTTTAAAGAAGCTAGCCAAAACAAAACAGCTAATTAGTTTTATTCTAAAATAAAATGAAGGAAGAAACAAAAAAGCTCACATTTAGTTAAGTTAGTTATAGAATCATAGAATAGTAAGGTTGGAAGGGACCTCAAGGATCATCTTGTTCCAATCCCCTGCCATAGGCAGGGACACCTCCCACTAGTACAGGTCACTCAAGGCCTCGTCCAACCTGGCATTGAACACCTCCAAGGAGGGAGCAGCCACAACCTCCTTCATCACATAGAAACTCGGTGCAGAACGAAAGCAGAGTTCAGAAGCACGGCATTGTGAGTGCAAGCTTGCTTCTGATGAGCCTAACACGAGACAGCAAGCTCAGAGGACAACACTGCAAACAGCAGTTTATGAAGGGCACTTTCATAGTATTCAGTTTCTTCAAAGTATCACACATGGCACAGCCTCAGAAAGTCTGACTTTGGGTGGAAATTTTCAGATTTATAACTTCTTTGGTTTTTTTTTTCCTTTTTTAGGCAAAGGACTCCATCTACTGAAGTTCTACAATAGTGTTTGGTTTATTTTTTTTCACTATGAACTGATCAGCTTTGCCCTCTTTAGATGTTTTGATTTTTTTTCCCCCTTACTGTCAAAACCAGGTCATTAATATCTGGAAAATACAGATTAGAGTCATACATCATATTAATATGTTTGGGGGGTTTTGCTTCAAAAATCCCCCCCTTGTGACATCCTGAATGAAGAAACTAACAAGTCTGCAGGCAGCAAACAACCTTGGAGCACTTACACTGCTTTATAAGTAATTAATAAATATGCCTTCTACTCTCACCCTACACGTCCTACAGATACATGTTTTTCTGCTCATGCTTAGTAGTTTTTACACAACCATCCAGAAGGCCATTTTCATTGATAAACATTTACCTAATCCTTCAAATTCTTATTGATCAAGACTGACACCTTCATCAAATGACACTTTTGCTATGCTCATTGAAACACTTGTGGTCCGAACCATCTTGAGTGAATCCATTTTGTAGTCATCATCTAGAACTGGAATTTTGCTCAATCAACTGCTTTCTTAAACATTGGGAATTGCTTTTGTAGAATGATTTGAGTTGGAAAGGACCTTCAATATCATCTAGTTTCAATCTACCTGTCATAAGCAGAGATACCTGCCACTAGAGCAGGTTGCTCAAGTCCCCTCCAACCTGGTCTTGAACAGTTTTAGGGAAGGAGAATCCACCACCTCTCTAGGTAACCTGTTCCAGTGCCTCGCCATCCTTACAGTGAAGAATTTCTTCCTGAGATGTCATCTAAATCTAGCCTCTTTCAGTTTGAAACTGTTACCCTTCATCCTATCACTATACTCCCTGATAAAGAGCCCCTTCCCAGCTTTCCTCTAGGTCCACTCTAAGTACCACAACATACATTGACCCAGTGTGTCCAGATCCTCTTGCACAGTCTTCTTCACCTTCAGGAGAGATAAAGAGCCCCCCAGCTTAATGTCATCCACTAATTTACTGAAGGTGCTTTCAATCCCCTTAACAAGGTCATCAATGAAGATGTTAAATGGAATTGGCTCCAATAATGAACCCTGGGAACACCACTTGTGACTGGTCACCAGCTTGATTTAACTCCATTTACTACCTCTCTTTGGGCCTGGCCATCCAAACAGTTTTTGACATAGCAAAGAGTGTGCCTGNTCAAGGTGTGCCCTAACCAGTGCTGAGTACACAGGTAGAAGGACTTCCCTGGTTCTGCTGGCCACACTATTCTTGATACAGGCCAGGATGCCATTGGCCTTCTTGGCCACCTGGGTAGACTGTTGGCTCACATTCAGCTGTCACCAGCAGCCCCTTTCCAGGTCCCTCTCTACCTGGCTGCACTCCAGGCACTCTGGCCCCAGCCTGTAGCACTGCATGGGGTTATTGTGGCCAATGTGGTACTCAGCCTTCTTAAATCTCATGCCCTTGGACACTGCCCATCTATCCAGACTGTCATGTCCCTCTGCAGAGCCCTCCTACCCTCTAACAGATTGACATATGCTCTCAACTTGGTGTCATCTGCAAACTTCTAATGGTGAAGTCAATCCCTCATCCAGATCATCAATAGATATGAAACAGGATTGGGCCCAATACTGATCCCTGGGGGACACCACCAGTGACTAGACACCAACTTTCACCCACTGCCCCTTGCCCTGTTATTGGACATCACTGACTCTAGACCATGGTGAGTCTGTCCAAGAGGCTGCTGTGGAAACTGCTGAAGGCCTTGTTAAAACCCAGTTACATGACATTCACTGCCTTTCCCTCATCCACCATGCTGACTAGATATTACTTTTTCAGCTGTCAAAAATCACCTGTGTGCTGAACAAATTCACTGTATCCATAAATTCAGATAAATTCCTGAAGAGCTTGTGAAAGATGGGAGGAAATGAATAGCTAATTTGAGACTCAAGGCAGGAAATCAAGTATTAAGGCCTAATATATGACAGGTCACGAAGCCCAGGCACTGAGATAGCAGCAAAATACAAGCTCTAATCATAGCAATCCATAGAAATCTAAGGTGTGGAGCCAGAAAGAGGCTGAGAGTACATCTTCAGAAATGGGAATATCAGTTAGAAGTAAATTAATTACACCACTTTATTTGGGTTTTTGGGGGGGGTTTGTTTGTTTGTTTGTTAGGGTTTTTTTTTTTTTTGGTTTGGGTTGTTTTTGGTTTTTTTTCTATTTTCAGGAAAATGTGAGACATTTCTCTATAACATAGCTCTAGTAAGAAGCTAAACCCTTGAAATCACTAATAATAATAAATTGCTCATATCATTTTTATCTGCAGTGCTAGGTTGCAGGAAACTGTGCCAACCAAGGCAAAATACTGATTGCAAATATAAGAAAGGCAAATATTTGTCCCCCTGTCTTTATTCTGTCTTAAAATTAAGTTAGAGTGGATCCCTTCCCCAGTAGAGTGAATACACAACAACTCACAATTTGGAAAGGAAAAAAAAATTGCATATTTTATAGCATTATAAGGAGAATAAACTACTACAGAATATAATAACCTTAAAGAAGATAGGGATAGGGTCAAGCAGCAGTGAAGCAGCAAAGCAGCAGCCAAAACAGCGGCGAGGAAGATAGCAGCGGGTGCAGCAGAAGCAGCAGAAGCAGCAAGGGGCAGATAGAAATTGTGCTTCCAGACATAAGCTTTTGATGCTCCAATGAAATTATATTAACTTATCCATTGTTGCCATTTTATGGCCTATCCTCTCTACTCAGAGACTCCAATACTCTTCTGCTTCTAAATTTCTCTGTTCCCAATGTGTTTATGTCTGAGCTAGAAATCTAGCTCAGATGGCCACAGATGTTGACATTGATTTGAAGATTTGAGGCTGTTCCTCCCCAGAATAATAAAGTGAGAGATCAACACTTGTCTCCTTCCCAAAACCCCAGTGAGGCAAATGGTAGTGAAGGGAATGCATACACTCCCCATCAGCCATCTACCTATCACCAATTGTTTCCAATGGCTTTCATAGTTCATATCTGCACATAATCCATAGGTCATTGTAGGAACTTCTAAAAACTATCTTAAGGAACAACTAACTTTCATTACTAGAACCTAGTTGCCTGTCTTGCCCAATTTGCATGTACAGGATCCTCCAAGGGAAAATTAACTTCTCCCTCTGTTTAGAACACTGCCATAGGACTTGCAGATCTCTTTGAAACAACGAAGTGCAATGTAAGTGCAAAGAATCATTATCAAGGGAAAGGGGATTAGTAACTTAAGAAGACAGACAGATGTTTTTGGTGATGGTCCAGACCATGTCCATTCACAGGAGTAAATTGCTTTGTATACTCAAGTAATTTGAAATGAATGGCAGCTGGAAATGTCTAATGGATCTTTGGAGCTGAAGGTCAAGTCGTATATTATGGTAAAGGCATGTTCTTCAAGATTTGCAATGAGATGTGATGCACGGCTTTGATTCAGTTTTAATACACCTATTTCTTTAATGACCACCTGCATTAATTAGCTTTATGAAAGGAGGGAATATACTCTGAGTGGTTCTGATGTGCTAATTACTTAATGCTGCTAAACTGCCTTCAGAGTCGGACTACATTAAATGTGTGACTTTTTTGCTTAGCAATGCCAGGTAATTCTTGGGTGTAAAACTGGCAACCTCCCATGCAGAGAAAGGTGAAAGAGTACTTATCAGTGGAAGATGTTATAAAACCCATACTTTTGTTGCCAGGTCTCTAATTAAATTGCCTTTTATTGCCTTTTCAGGGGGATTTTTTTTTTTTAGCTTTATCTTACTTCATAAGCAAGATTTAAGATCTAGAAGTAGCTGTCCTTCAACTGTTCTCCAGCTAGACACTCCACAGAATCACCTCCTTTTTAAAGTTTGGAAAAATAAAATGGTACTTAAAAAGGATATAGAATTGCCATAAAATAAAATTAGTGGCATCACAGAGATAGATTTGCAAAGTAACACTGCCTAGAAGCTCAAGTCCCTTCAAAATCAGATTTTGGGACACCAGCAAAGGCTACTGGTGTCTGAAGTATTACACATATATACCTGTGTTCAGCTGACACATAAAGCTATCTTAAAATCCAGTTTATATCTTAGTCTTCAGAGTATCCATACCCATAGGTACTTGATTTTTTTTTCATAGAATCATAGAATGATCATAGAATGGTCTGGGCTGAAAGGGACCTCCAGAGGTCATCCAGTCTGCCCCCTCTGCCGTCAGCAGGGACATCCCAGGTCCCCCAAAGCCCCATCAAGCCTCACCTTGAATGTTTCCAGGGAAGGGGCTTCAACCATCTCCCTGGGCAACCTGTTTCAGTGCTCCACCACCCTCATAGTAATGAACTTGTTCCTAACATCCAATCTAAATCTGCTCTTCTCTTTTACTCCTTAGATATTCATAATCCTTATGGAGCACATGTCCAGGTTGCTTGATCAGAGAAACAGAATATCTGACACAGTAGCTTGTATGTGCTCTACTTGTTATGCCTCATTCCCAGGTGAGCATTTTCTGTGGAGCTCAATCTGTTGTATGTTCACACCACATTTTACGACACCTAGTAAAATTCAGAGTAACAGATGAAATTGTTGCCATTACTGCTTTCAATTAAAAATATGGAGTAGTATCACTCATGCTTTTTATCGACAGCCTCTAAACAATTACAGTTGTTTCCACTGAACAAGAGGCTTGCATCAAGCACCATTATCATCCTAGGAAGACTCTGCTCTCTACGTCCAACCTGCTCTAGGGGCTGCCTCATGAGTGAACTAGAATGGATATACTGGGTGAAAATACAGAGCAATATTCATAGAGCTGAAGTAAAACAAAACAAAACAAAACAAAACAAAACAAAAAACAGTAATAGAATATTTAACAGAACTATGGATGAGGGCACAGAGTGTACTGTCAGGAAGTTTGCTGATGACACCAGAAGGCTGTGCTGCTATTTAGCGAGACCTGGATAGGCTGGAGGGTTGGGAAGGAAGAAATTGAATGAAATTCAATGAGGGCAAGTACGGAGTCTTGGACCTGGAAAAGAACAACCCCAGGTATCAGTAATGGTTGCGGTCTGACCTGTTGGAAGGCAGCAATGGAGAAAAGGATCTGGGGGTCCTAGCTGATGGGAGGCAGCAATGTTCTCTTGTGACCAGGAGAGCCAATGTCATTCTAGGCTGTATTAAAAGAGCTGTGGCTAGCAGGTCGAGCGAGGTTCTTCTGCCCTTCTACTCTGCCCTGGTGAGGCTGCATCTGGAGTACTGTGTCCAGTTCTGAGCCCCCCAGTTCAAGAGGGACATAAAACTGCTTGAGAGAGTCCAGTGCAGAGTCACAAAGATGGTTAAGGGAGTGAAACATCTCTCTTACAAGGAGAGACTGAGGGCATTGGGGCTCTTTATCTGGGAGAGGAGGAGACTGAAAGGTGACCTCATCAGTGTTTATAAATATGTAAAGGGTGAATGCCAGGAGGATGGAGCCAGGCTCTGCTGGGTGATGCCTTATGACAGGACAAGGGGCAATGGGTGGAAGTTGAGGCATAGGAAGTTTCATGTAAACATAAGGAGGATTTTTTTTCCCTGTGAGGGTGACAGAACACTGGAACAGGCTGCCCAGGGGAGTTGCGGAGTCTCCCTCTCTAGAGATACTCAAAACCCTGGACACATTCCTGTGTGATCTGGTAGTGGTGATCCTGCTCTGGCACGGGGATTGAGCTAGATGAGCTTTTGAGGTCCCTTCCAGCTTCTGAAGTTCTGTGATTTGCCAAAAGATGAGGAACACACTTCCTATTAAAATGTTAAAAACTTTTAAACAGAACTGATTTACAATAGCTGAAGACATTTGACAGTGGTTATTTAAAGCAAATATTACTAACATAATTATGGCAAGATGATTTCAAACACTGTATAATGTAATAAAGAAAAGATCTGAAGTTTTATTGAATGACTGAATAGCTCCTGAGAAGCAAAGGGAAACTCCTGAAATAAGCTTAACATGTTTTCTACTGGACAGGTTGATTTTGCTTCATTTAGAGCTCAGCAGCTTACTGCACACTGCAAGGGCTCTAACATGATCAATGTTTTAATAATGAGAAGGTGCTACCTTGTATAGGCTATCCAATGAGGGAGATCTGCTTGAATTTTCTCTGATCACTGGTTGCCACCTGGGAGGATGGCATCATGGGCAGTGTTGTCAGTCTCGTGTATTGTCAAGATAAGAAGAAATTCATAAATAGACCAGGAAGGAAAATGACTGAGGACAAAAGTAAAAATGGTATACATTCTGGTGACTCAGGTTGACAGAGCTATGTTAACTTGGTTAGAATTTTCATTGCATGCAGACCAAAATGGTTTGGATTCAACTACCAAAAGCAGAAACATGTAATATGTAAATATACCCACCACAAAATGGTAAATTCATTTTTTCCCCTCTGTTTTCTGTAAAATAGTGGACAGATTTAGGGTTTGAACTGATCCTAACATCCATCACTCAATCAGGTGAATATATCACAGAATCAGGGAACTAACCAGGTTGGAAAAGACCTCTAGGATCATCCAGTCCAACCTATCATCTAACCCTTCTAATTAACTAAACCATGGCACTAAGTGCCTCATGAAGCCTCCTTTTAAACACCTCCAGGGACGGTGACTCCACCACCTCCCCAGGCAGCCCAGTCCAATGGGTAATCACTCTTTCCCTGAATAATTTCTTCCTAATGTCCAGGTTTAAGCTGTCCTGGCGCAGTTTGAGACTGTATTCCCTCGTTCTGTCACTGCCTGGGAGAAGAGACCAACCTCACTGGCTATAACCTCCTTTCAGGTAGCTGTAGAGAGTATTGAGGTCTCCCCTGATCCTCCTCTCCTCCAGGCTGAACACCCCCAGCTCCCTCAGCCTTTCTTCACAGGGCTGTGCTCCAGCCCCCTCACCAGCCTTGATGCCCTTCTCTGGACATGGTCCAGCACTTCAACATCTTTATTAAATTGAGGGGCCCAGAACTGGACACAGGACTCAAGGTGTGGCCTAACCAGTGCTGAGTACAGGGGCAGAAGGACTTCCCTGGTTCTGCTGGCCGCACTATTCCTGATACAGGCCAGGCTGCCAATGGCCTTCTTGGCCACCACTCTAAAGAGTGGTGTTCAGAACTTACCACAACTGTTGTGCTAAGATATTTACCAAAATATTCTCATGTTGCTTTAATTAATGCATGGTGCCAGTATTTGGGGGTGATTAAACAATAAGCTGAAGTGAAATTCAGTACAGGAAATACAAATGCCTTAATTTAATTAAGTTTAGACCATTAGAGTAATTGACTGCAAGCAGTATTGTGTGCAATGCAAGTAAGAGCTGCGTGAGGACTAATTAATAATTTTTTGGATAGTCAGACTGATTAAAGCAGTAAAATGCCTCTAAAATTTAATGCCACGTCATGGTTTGACATCAAATGCACAGGGACTTGGTGAGCACAGCCCTTCACTATAAACTACCATAATGCAGCAAATAGCCAACTACCACAGCACCTGGCTTAGGAGCTTTACAACATAAATCAAACTGTTGTGGCAATTAGGAACATATTATGGGACATATGAGGGATTGAGGAAACCCAGAAGTTCCCAATACAAAGCTCAAACCGTTCAGGCTGGTGTGTTGTGAGCCTCACTAAATCAGAGGAAATGAGTTTTATGAACAATTCACCAGATGGGAAAATGTTCCAATACTACAAAATGTTGATCAGATTTATTTGGAAAGCAAGCTGTAACCATATGCATATGAGAGGAAGCAAAACAAGGTCTCAGATATGCAGTGACTGCTGTCAAGCTTGCAGCTGTATGAATTTAATGCTATATTGCTGTTTCTGCAGTAGACTTCCTTGATTTCCCTTACCTATTTGCCAGCTAGTATGATTAATATTGATTTAGTTTTACAAGCAATTAAATTGGGAAACATAAACAACCTTTCTACTGGCTTTTCAACAGACAGTAGCACATAGCTGAATTTTTGGCAGGAGGGGGGGTCTCTGAAATATTAATACTGCAGCATCCAGAATATTTGTGCACAAATAAAGCACATAAATATCACAGCATCTTTACAGTTCTGGACTTCCCATTTCTAAATTTCAGGGAACAATAATTTACATGTATTCTGCTGCAGTGACTTCATCTGCTGGAGTCAGAGCAGGATATACAAATAGTTTTAGCTGCTTGATAATGGGTGTAGCTTTCTATTTTAACCCTGTAAATGTTTTCTTTGTTGAATTGGAACTGAAATCTGAAATAAATCTGAAGTAGGGATGAAAGGGTGTTGAATGTGTGGTTCACTTCTATTGAAATCAATTATGGCTAAGTGATTCCTTACCTTTTTGCTTCATACCTATCTTTGTTTCAATATAAAAGTCATTAGATGCAATGTAATTTTTATTTCTAATGTTTTGTTAATTATTTTCATTGCAAATTTTCAGAAGCCACAGCTGATTTTACCTTAGATAAATAGGCTTTTCCATCATATACTATTAAACAATAGAAGTTTAAGCTATCAAAAAAAAAAAATCAAGTGATTTAAAAATATGTCACACTGGGACCAAAACTGCCACTCGTGAGGAAAAGCTGCATATAAAAACAAAAGACACAAACAAGCATTTGTTCTCCTGTGAATGCTTTCACACCTTTGTCTTCTTTGACCTAGAGAAGAAATTTTGCATTACAGAATCACAGA
>WBNM01010503.1:14061-26248 GCA_013399055.1 Ramphastos sulfuratus | reverse complement strand
CACCTTCCAGCACCTCAACATCTCTCTTGAATTGAGAGGCCCAGAACTGGACACAGCACTCAAGGCGTGGCCTGAGCAGTGCTGAGCACAGGGGCAGAAGAACCTCCCTGCTCCTGCTGGCCACACTACTCCTGAGCCAGGCCAGGATGCCATTGGCTCTCCTGCCCACCTGGGCACACTGCTGGCTCATGTTCAGCTGCTGCCAACCAGCACCCCCAGGTCCCTCTCTGCCTGGCTGCTCTCCAGCCACTCTGTCCCCAACCTGGAGCACTGCTTGGGGTTGTTGTGGCCAAAGTGTAGAACCCTGCCCTTAGCCTTGTTCTATCTCATCCCATTGGCCTCTGCCCACCCATCCAGTCTGTCCAGGTCCCTCTGCAGAGCCCTCCTACCCTCCAACATATCCACACCTGCTCCTAACTTGGTGTCATCTGCAAACTTACTGATGCTGGACCCAATCCTCTGGTCTAGATCATCAATAAAGATATTGGACAGGATCAGGCCCAGGTCTGATGCCTGAGGGACAGTAAGGATACTTGTGCTATGTCTAGGCAAGCTGTCTAAGTAACTGACTCTCCCACTCATGGGGATGTGTCTGGGGCTTGGACAACTCCTGAAACTCCAGGACCTCTGTTTTGGAAGGCAACATGAGTATGTGACCAGCTCTTTCTCCATCCCTTTTTGTAGGCTGGAAGCAACCAAGCTAAGGAGGCATAACATCTTTGACACTTGGTAGTGTGACCTGTTTGGAAGCCATGGAGAGCTGCATCCTGCCAAAACACTGGCAGATATTTGCATCCCACCTAACAAACTCAGAACAGTCACTTAATGCAAGCCAAAGGCACTGTGTAGAGTTGGTTAGCCCCTTCCACTACTAGCTCTTGGAGAGCTGGAGGAAGCTGGTTTTACTCCTGCCTCTGGCCAGGGGTTACTGTATAAGGCAATGATTCTCTGGAGTGGGATTGACTGAGGTGCTTCTTATAGAATCATAGAATGGTAAGGTTGGAAGTGACCTCAAAGATCACCCAGTTCCAACCCCCTGCCATAGGCAGGGACCCCTCCCACTAGTACAGCTCACTCAAGACCTCCTCCAACCTGGCCTTGAACACCTCCAGGGAGGGAGCAGCCACAACCTCCCTGGGCAACCTGTGCCAGTGTCTCACCACCCTCACTGCAAAGAACTTCTTCCTAACACCCAGTTTCAATCTCCCCTCTGCCAGTTCACACCCATTGCCTCTTGTCCTGTCATTGCAAGACCTTGTCAATAGTCCCTCCCCAGCCTTCCTGTAGGCCCCATCAGATACTGGAAGGCTCCTATAAGGTGTCCTGGAAGCCTTCTCTTCTGCCAATAGTCCCTCCCCAGCCTTCCTGTAGGCCCCTTCAGATACTGGAAGGCTCCTATAAGGTCTCCTGGAAGTCTTCTCTTCTGCAGGCTGCAGAGCCCCAACTCTCTCAGCCTGTCCTCACAGCAGAGCTGCTGCAGCCCTCTGAGCATCTTCATGGCCTCCTCTGGACTGGCTCCAACAGTTCAATGTCCTTCCTGTGCTGGGGGCTCCAGAACTGTACACAGTACAGTACACAGTTGCTTCACACCTCCAAACCTTTTGTTTCAAATGTGTTTGAAGACCTGTTTTGCTTCTGAAATTAAATGTTTATCTCTCATGAAACACACTCAAATAACAACCCTGTGAATGAGACTCTTACTCATCTGATAAAATGTTCTTAGTCTGACCTAAGCCTGGATCCCCAGCCAGCACCCAGCCCCTCTCACCAACCCTGTGTCCCAGGAGGCTGTCACCTCCACCATCAGCTTTGTGCTGGCTGCTGGCCAGGTGTGTTCTGCCTGGCTGATGGAGGCTGCTTGACAGATAATGAGTCCTGACTAGTGTATGTGGTATTACTTAAGGATAAGAAGGCAGCTCAAACCCACTGGAAAGCTGAAGATGTGACAAGGGGCAGATGTTAGCACTTTGCCTGAAGAATTGAGGGAGGTGTTGTGTGTTTTCCTTGTGATGAGACTGTGCTGCTCAGCTGCAGGGCACGCAGCATGACCCAAGGCTCTGTGTCCTTACCAAGGAGAGGGCTGAAATGGAAGAGGTTACCTGGCAGTGACCCCTCGCTATTGTAAGAGGTAGTAAACAAGATGAAGGCAGAACAGGGAAGGTGGGTAAACAGTCATTCTTAAAATAAACATCATACTTTTATTTGCCTGGGCCTTTGAAGGAGCACAATCACCAATGGGGAGGGCAGGAAGCATTACTTACTCCTGGGAAGCCATCATGAATTATACAGAAAGTTGTGCAGGAGCTCTCCCAGAGCTGAGACCTAGGGTGGCTTGTGAAGGCAGAGAGCACATCTGTAGCAATTTGCTGTCAGCAAAGCAAGTGTTATACTTCTGTGGGCTCTGAGGGACAGATGCTGCTTTCCACCAGCTGAAGATCTGACCTGGGTGGTAACTGAGAGGTGAGAGCAAGGAGGTGGGGAATAAATGCCNTCCAACCTCTAATGTTCTGTGACAACATCATTCTTCCCTTCCCCAGCCCATCTGGTAGGTTTTGATGACAGGTTTTTGTGCTTGGGAAAGTGTGCTTAGCTTTAGAGGGGCTTCAGCCCAGCAGTGGTGATGTAAGTTGAGTGTGATGCAGGGTGAGGTGACAGTGCTGGCCAATGTCCTCTTTCCACTGGCTGTTTCAGGAGATCAGTTGAAGGAGAGGAGGACATCTTAGCTCTGCAACATTTGTCTGGTTTCTGGCAAAGCCAGGATTTCCCTTAAATATCTCTAATGTTTTTTTCTGGAAGGTGTCTGTAAACCAGAGAGGAAGGGCTGGTGAAATACTGCTTGATCTGGGCTCTGTGAGAGCCTCCAAAGTCAACAATAATTCCCTTTCCTTGCCTACCATCATGGTACCTGAGCATGAAGGTGGATTGTNTGCCAGTTTAAACCCATTACTCTTCATCCTATCATTACAAGCCCTTGTCAATAGTCCCTCCCCAGCCCTCCTGGAGCCCCTTTCAGATACTGGAAAACCACTCGAAGTTCTCCTCAAAGCCTTCTCTTCTCCAGGCTGCAGACCCCCAACTCTCTCAACCTGTCCTTAGAGCAGAGCTGCTGCAGCCCTCTGAGCATCTTGGTGGCCTCCTGTGGACTGGCTCCAACACTTCCATGTCCATCTTGTGTTGGGGGCTCCAGGACTGCACACAGGACTTCTGCCTTTGGGAATCAGTGGCAAGAGTTGTGTGAACCTAATGTGTTTCCATTCTGGCCAAAACACTTCTCTGGCAGAACAAATGAACCAGATATCCATCACTGCCAGCATGCCTCTCCTTGCCCTCCTGTGTGCATGCATGTTCAGGTTGTTGGTGATCACCATGGATGAGTGTGTGGAGCAGCATCAGTGGGACATCTTGCTTGTGTGAGTGGGATGAATGGTAGTGAATGGACAATTTTGGGCTCTCNTAGGAAGAAGTTCTGCCCAGCAAGCGAGATTGGCTTTGGAATGGGCTGTCTGGGCAGGTGGTGGAATCCCTATCCCTGGAGGTGTTTAAAATGAGACTGGATGGGGCACTTAGTACCATGGTTTATTTAATGAGAAGGGTTAGGTGATAGGCTGGACTTGATGATCCTGGAGGTCTTTTCCAACCTGGTTAATTCTGTGACTCTTTGGAGGTGCTGGTCTGACAGGGAGCTGCTTCCTCTTTACACCTGGGAGGAAGGCAGTGTGAGAATTGCCAAAACCTTTAGATATACATGGGGCATGTTGAGCTCTATGTGCATCTCAGCAAAGCTGAGGGGGTCACCTCCCTACTAGGGCAAAGCAGAAGCTGTATATAAATCACCTTCTAGGATCACCTTGTAGGCTGTGGTTCAGTCAAGGGGGCTACAGCATACTTTTAACTGTGGTATTGTGATTGTTGCTGTTCTTGTTTTACCCTGTGAGATAGGGTACCAAGTCCTTCTCTGTGGTGTAGTAGAGGACAGAGGCTGAGCTGAACCTTGAAGAGAGGACAGAAGAGGTTTGCCTCGAGTATATTGAAGGTGAATTACTTGATCTGTACTTGGGTAATGTATCATGTGTGTGTTTATCTTTTTTTAGGAACTGGTGACTTTTCAGGCTTTTGTTGGTCAACTTTACCTGAAGAGTTGGGAAAAACAATATCTGAACAAAGAAATAGCTGAGAAGCTCCAGGACTGGGCAAGTCTTCCAGGGCTTGTTTTGGTTTTTTTTCTTTACAGCCTTGGACAACAGGACATGAACTCTTACTGTACTTACTGTAAATATCTTTCCTATAAGATGTGCTCCCACAGGGAGAAAAGCTCTCCTCTGTGCTGTCTGCAACCCATGACTTCATCAACAGTGTGACTACAGGGCAGGGGGCTGGGGGACAGAGCCCCTGCCACCACTTCAGGGATGTTAATGAAATAACACCCTAGGGAAGAGGCAGGAAGGGCAGATTTAGATTGGAGATTAGGAAGAAATTCTTGGCAATGAGGGTGGAGAGACACTGGAACAGGTTGCCTGGGGAGGTTGTGGATGCTCCCTCCCTGGAGGTGTTCAAGACCTTAAGCAACCTGGTTTAGAGGGAGGTGTCCAAGACCTTAAGCAACCTGGTTTAGAGGGAGGTGTCCCTGCCCATGGCAGAGGGGTTGGAACTAGATGATCTTTAAAGTCTCTTCAAACCGCAACCACTCTATGATTCTATGTATCCCAGGAATGATGGCAGAGGGGTTGGAATTAGATGATCTTTAAGGTCTCTTCCAACCCCAACCATTGTATGATTCTATGTATCCCAGGAATGATGGCAGAGGGGTTGGAATTAGATGATCTTTAAGGTCCCTTCCAACCCCAACCATTCTATGATTCTATGTATCCCAGGAGCAATCACCTCAGTTTCTCAGTATAGACTCTAAAAAGGACCTTGCACACACACATTTAAATGCTGTCCTTTCTTTAAATGGTTGCAATAGTTCAGCCTGCTCGGCCAGAGCTGAGCCATGCTGGTGATAATGCAATCTCACACAGTTTTATTCTGAGCAGCTTTGCTTGCAGGTTTTTATCTCATGGATAACTTTCCCCCTGAAATAGTGCTAAACCCTATGAAATACAGCAGATTTCTGTGCTCTGTCAAGGGACTCTGTTTAAGTGAATGTGCAGCCATTCCAGGCAAGGTTTTGTGAGCTCTCAGGTTTTTACATCACATTGTGGATGTTTGCTGTTGATAGCATTGAGAAGATTTCTAGCAGTTAAATCCCAAATATGTGAGTAGAGCCAGGGCCTGTTATATCCACACACCCCTCCCCCCTTTACATCAAATTGTTCAAACCTTATGTGTGTAAAACAATAAAACATGTGAAACAATAAAATGCATTAAAGATGAAAATAGAGGTGTGAGAATTCATGATTTGAATTATTTTTTTGCCTGAGGTATACAAATTTCGTAAGAGGATTTACTCTTCAGTTCTGCAGGCCACTGTGTGAGTACCTGCCCTTGCCCATGCCCACCTTCTCCTGTCTGCCACACCACATCCTCTGAAGGTCCTACTCTGCCTTCTTGGTAGGACAAGAGGAGGCAGCCTCGAGATGCATGAGGGAAGGTTTAGGTTGGACAGGAGGAACAATTTCTTCCCCAAAAGGGTTGTCAAGCCCCAGAACAGGCTGCTCAGGGTGGTAGAGGTATCCCCATCACTGGAGGGATTTGAAAGTCATGTAGATGTGGTGCTGAGGGACGTGGCTCAGTGATGAGCTGGCAATGCTGGATTAAGAGTTGGACTCAGTGATCTTGAAGGTCCCTTCCAATCTAATCTGTTCTGTGACTGATTCCACAGAATGTCCCTGCAGACCTTGAGACACATTAATACTTATCTTTTATCCATGGGACAGACTTCTGTGGTTGGCCAGGGAGCATGAGGTCAACCTGGGAGCCTGCACAGGGAGAGAATGCTGCACCCAAACTATAACCCACCCTTCAGACTTAAATCCCTTTTCTTTCTTTTTTTTTTTTTTTTTTTTTTTTTTTAATATCCAATCAAAATCTTGTCCTTTGCATCTAGAACATCCCAAGTGCTCTGAACTTGATGGTCATTCAAATGTTTTGATGGAAACCAACCTCTCCCAGATGTGGGTATGGCCAGGGAGGTAGGAAGTGGGGTTGGGATGACCCAAAGTGGAAGTCTCTCCAGTCCAATCTCCTAGACCAGTTGGTGTGGGCAGCATGAGGAAACCTGGAGCAGTGAGCTGGTGTTGGAAGCTCTTTCTGAAAACTTTCAGGATGGAAAGTGGGGTGAGAGTCACCTTTCTGGCAAGGTCCAAGCACCCAGGAGCAGCAGCAGAACAGTGGCACCACGGATGAGTTACAGCTGCCAGGGCAGCTTGCCTGCAAAGCCACTGCAGCAGCTGTGTGAGGTGGGAACAGGGCTGAGTGGGGAAGGAGCGTGGGTGGGTGCATCTCTCATGAAGTTACTGGACAGTGAAGTTTTCACCCCAAGGGGTCTGGTCACTCAGCACTAGTGTAGTGTGTTTGTGTGTAGAGAAGTACACAAAACCCAAGGCCATCACTGGGTGGTGACTCTGCTGAACCAAAGTCTTGCTGTCTGCTGAATTAAATGCGAAACCTAGAGATGCATTACCTGGTGAGAAATAAGCACAACGTGGAGAAACCTGTGAAGAAACCTAAATCTTTCTGGAGGTGGAAATGGGTTATTTCCTGGGGAAGTGATGGAGAGCTCTGGGTTGGAGCTTGCTTGTTGAGCTGGACCCCAGAGAGGATGACATTAGGTCAGGCTGTGACCCAGCAGGGCTGTAGGTTGGTGGTGGACAATGCCAGGCTGTTATTCTCCCATCTTATTTAAACTAGGGCTTTAGCTGTAACTCCTGAGGTATTTCCTAACGGAATCAGCCTGGAGAGATCTCTGTAAGGTAAATGAGCTCTGGGAAATGAGAACTGGTGCTTTCCCAAACTGATTTTGTTTTCTTTTGTCACAGAGGTGCTCTAACTTCCTTGCTATTAGCTTTAACCTGTGCTCAGACACTTTCAAATACAGAACAAAACCGTAGCTGGGGCTCTTGTTTTTGACACAGAGTGTGAGTTTTGATGCTCTTTCAAAGTTTGACTAACACAAACAGCCCAAGGAGCATCCCTGTGCCTATTGCAGTGCCATGGGCTACGTGATGGTGAGGGGCCACATGCTGTTAGTGAGGAGACTTGCAAACTGAGGCAGCCTTCCCAAAGCACTTTTGAGTTAGATGGTTCACCTAAATGGATGTCCTTGAGTACCAAAGCACTTTTGAGTTAGATCATTCACCAAAATGGATGGCCTTGAGTACCCACCTGCCATGCTTAGGTGCCTTCATCAGCTCTGAGGGTGTGATCAGCATTCAAAAGCAGTAAGGCTGTGGTAGCCATTCCCATGGCTGCCAAGAGTGTCTTCATGCAGAGGTGAGAAAAGATGGAGTGCTGGGAGGAAGCCATGTGTGCACTGTCGCTTGTGCTCTCTGCAATGCTGAGATATCCTCAACTGGTTAATCTCTTTTGGTATGGCTGATGTTCATAATTACATGAAACCAAGCTCTGCCTAGCATTTGGAGATGCACTATTTGCCCAAAAGAGAGGTTCCTAGGCCTTGAGGATCTGCTTGCCCCCTGGGATGGCCGAGGGAAGAAGAGGCAGCAGGATCACTGGTGCGAGTAGCAGAAGTCACAACTTCTGTGGTGTCTTCTCTGATTAAGGATTATGGGACAGGTGTTTTCACACTATGACTTCACAGTTTGAGCTCTATGCTGTTGATGGCATAGGACCCATGGGTGCAGGCCCAAAGATGCTCCTTCCACCAGCAGATAGGGGCAGGATGGTAGTGTTAACAGAAAGGTAGGATCCCCATCCATCAACCTGTTCCGACCGTCTTGCCTGCTGTGTCACCCAGTGGATGTGAGAAGCCCTTTCCCATGGCGTGACGCTGTGAGCAGGCTCCCTGCCACTATTGGGACCCCTCCAAGGCCCAGGGAAAACGACGATCCCGGGGTGGGGCGGAGGAAAGCCCCGACGGTGCGTCCCTTATCCGGCAGCGCCGCCCAGCGGCAGCCCCGACGAGAAGGGGCGTCGGGGGCTGGTGCCTATCTCCTAGGCTCCCCCGGCGTAGCCCCCTCTCCCTCCCTCCACCATTCCCTGTTCCCGGGGAGGGGAGGGAGGGAGTGCGGGAGGTGGCGGAGCCCTTGGCCGGCCTGCGCGGGGCTCTGCTGCCTCCCTGCGGCCGCACCGCCGAGGATTGGGCGGGGGTTGAGGCTATGAGATACATCCCTCCTGCTGCAAGAAAACCCAACCAACCAACCCCGAAACAATGAATCCCTAAACTGTGGTGTGTTTGGTTTTGTTTGGGTTGGTTGAGTTGGTTGGTTTTGGGGAGGGGTAGCGGCGGAGTGCTGGGCTGGGGGGTGGAGGCTGCGGGGGTTTGTTTGTAGGTGCGAGGCTAAAGGGATGCAGGATAAGGGGAGATGATGCGGTGATAACGAGAGGTGATGCGGAGAGAGCATCAGTCCTGACGCCACAAGTGCACATTCTCCGCGTTGTACCTCGGGGGCCCTCCGTGTCCGTTGTGTCCCGTCCTTCCCTCCACACCCCCCCCCCCCCCCCCCCCCCCCCCCCCCCCCCCCNCCTCCCCCCACTTCCAGCCCTTCCCCACCGGCCCCTTAATAAACACCGCCGAGAATTGCCCTTATACTCGGTAAATATTGGATTAGCTTTTCATTGACCGGCTCTCTTGAAAAGACCCGAAAAATCCACACCGGTTCCTAACTAAGCCAAACAGTCAATAGGTGACGAAAGTAAGTTATTTCCAGGGCTTAAGAGGGCTTCCAGCTCATTATCGGGATAGCTGAGGCGCCTAAGGAGTTCCTGCCCTACAAGAGGGTTGAGGAAGGGGAAAGAGGAACAAAAATGGGGAGAAAAATAAAAGGAAAGGGAGCAGAGCTCTGGGAGCGGAGGTGAAGCTAGGCTCGGCTTCTTGCTTGCACGGAGCAAACGTCCGGTGCCCCAAATCGCGACCCGCACCCGGCGGGGGACTCCCAAGGCGTAGTAGCAGAAGGCACCAAGAACAAGGGGACCAACAGCGAGACAAACCGGGGAGGCTACTGCCAAAACTGCAGCAAGAGGGATATCGGGGTGGGGAAAGTGGAAGTGCCGGACCTCCCCCCGCAAACGGAAACCTCGACCCTGAACTGTGGGCCCGTTCTGACCCCGATCAGCGCAATGGGTACTGAGAATGCCAAGGGTGGGGGGTACCGGGAGACCCCACTATGGGTTTATGTTTTTCTTTTTTCTTTTTCTTTTTTCTTTTTCTCTTTTCTTTTCTTTTCTTTTCTTTTCTTTTCTTTTCTTTTCTTTTCTTTTTTCTTTTCTTTTTAGTTTTTCTTCTTTTTCTTTCGTTTTGCTTTTGTTTCTTTGTCGTCATTTTAAAATCCTTTTTTCGTTGTTCTTCCTTTTCTCTTTTTATTTATTTTTTGAAAGTTTTGCTGTCTCTCCTCCTTTTCCCCCTCTTTATTTTTCACTTTTCTTTTTCTCATTTTCTTTCGCCTTATTATTTTTTCGTTTTTTTCTTTTTCTTGTTTTTCTTTTCTTTTTTCTTTTTCTTTTTCTTTTTTTCTTTTTCTTTTTTTCTTTTTTTTTCTTTTTCTTTTCTTCTTTTTCTCCTTTTCTTCTTTCTTTGTTTTCTTAAATTTTTTCCCCTGGTTTTTTTTTTTAAATTTATTTCAGCTTCTCTTTTTCTCTCTCTCTCTCTGATACCCTGCCTCCCACAACGTGTAGCTACAAGAAAGACCCATTTCTCCCAGGGCAGAAGCGGGACGTGCCAGCCCTCTGCACGGTACGGCCGGGCCGCGCAGGGACCCAGCCTGCATCCCATTACCGGCCCTGAATGCCGCCTTGTTCTGCTGCCCACCCCGGCCTCCGGACAGCGCGGGCAGGGCCGGGCAGTGGTGGACAGGGATGGGCAGGACGGACAGGGATGAGCAATGGTGGCAAGATTAGGCAGGGATGGAGAGGGTTGATCAGGATGGGCAGGGAGGGCAGGATGAACAGAAAGGGATGCACGGGCAAAGCAGAAGCTGCAGGATCTTATGTTTTACAAGAGAGATGCTCTTGGGTCTTTGTTGGGGTGGGGGGAGTCTAATTTCCTGTGAAATGAGAGAGAAACTTGTCAAGGGGACTGGGAGAAGAGGAAGGCCTCTGTTAGTCTTCAAAGAGAGAGGGACAGGGAGGGAGAGAAAGAAAGAGGGATTCTTTTTCCCTTGTTCCCCCCTCTTTTTTTTTTTCTTTCTTTTTTTTTTTTTTCCAGAATAGATATAGCACGAATTTTTAATTCGTCTTCTTTTCACAGACAACAATGCTGGGTTTGAAAGCTGGGCACAATTTGGGTTTTGTGAGGGGTCCCCCGGCCCAGCTGGCCATATGGGATACAACATGTAGGACACGCCGAACAATGAGCCCGAGTGACAGCCCGAACAAAACGCGGAGGACACTGCTCCCTGACTCCGGGATGGACTGCCTCCCGCACACCAATTGAATGGCCCTAAAAAGGAGGAGGAGGAGGGGGGGGAAGGCACAGGGAGGGGGCCCCTCCCTAAGACTGTCTCTCCTCTTTTTTTTTTTTTTTTTTTTTTCTTCCCCCCGCCCCGGCCCAGCCCTAGCTGCTTTCGCCTCCATCTCTTTAATATGCACGCCTCTAACATGCTCACCTCCCTGCCTCCCCCATTGTGCTGTTTTGTGAAGTCTACTGTATATTGTGCAAAGATAGACTGCCCGGCAGCATGGGAGATATAAGGCCACGGAGGTTAGGGCCACACAACTGGTTTTATAGACTTAGCAGAGCCTGAGGGAAAAAGAAAAAGAAAAAAAAAGTGACAAAAAAAAAAAAAGTGACAATTTTTCCTCCTGGCCCACTCCTAGCCCGCACGGTGGGAATGGAGAGAGGAAAAACTGAGGATGCCCCTGTAGGCTCCGCAGTTGGGGACCCCAGAGAGTGGAAAGCCGACGTGGGGAGCGGGTTCCTCGGCTGACTCAACCGTTTCTGCCCCGGTGAATCAACAGGGGATGCTTCGCCGGTGCGCAGGGTCTCCGCCAGCAAGCAAAGCAGAAACTTCCCTGTCTCGAGTGGCTCAACCGCGGGATAGAATGAATAAGAAAATATAGGGGGGGGGCAGGGGGTCGAGGAAATACAGAGGAAAAGGGAAAAAAAGCTGCAGCCGCAGCGGAAAGGCTGTGCCGGTCAGCACCGATCGTCTCTCAGCTTTGGGCGTTGAACTGAACCAGCTTGGTATGGCTCGGCCCTGCTCAGCCTCGGCGGGACGGGGAGGGCGCTGCGCTGGCCCAATCACACCCTGCAACCTCCCTTTTCTCTGTTTTGTTTTTTGGGTTTTTTTTAAAAGCATCTTTGCCAGCCAAAAAACGGTAGAGGAGGCAAGGGAGCACCTAGGTGACCCCAAACCCACTCCGAGCCGAAACTGGCCCTAGCTTCACCCGGGCCGGGCTCGGTCCTTGCCCCCATATTACCCTGTCTGAGCCTTCCAGTTCCTCCTCGCCTCTCTTCTTTCATTTTTATCCTCTTTTTTTTCTTTTCTTTGGTCAGGGGGGCGCGGGGGCGCCCCAGGTATTAACCCTTTCCCCCAGCAGCTGAGCATCCCCTAGGCTGAACTCGAATTACCATGTAGTCATCCCCCCAGCCTGGGCAGGGGGACGTCAAGGTGATGCTGGTATCCCAAACTCCGCAGCCCAGAAGCACAGATATAGATATAGATATAAAATAATTCTCTCTTTCTCATCCACCAACTCCCCACTCGACGCCCCCTCCCCCCGCCCAACTCGCATTTCGTCAGCTGCGGAGTAGCCAGGCTGAAGCCGGCTGCCCCGAAAAAAAGCCACTTTCCCCTCAAAAAAGTTGCGGGAATGTCAGGGGACATGGGGACATGTGTGGGTTCATAAAGCCCGACTCTGCCGTGTCCGCCCCTGGTGGGGTTCCCCCGACCCAAACATCGAGCTGAATCCGACCGAACACCGTCGGGGAGTGCGGAGAGCCGGTCGCGGGCACCGATCAGCCGAACAAACTCGGTTTGTCGTTATTATGGTTCCTTTTTTCTTTTCTTCCCCTTTGAAATATATATATATATATATAATTTATATATATATATACACACACACACACACA
>WBNM01010502.1:31540-82958 GCA_013399055.1 Ramphastos sulfuratus | reverse complement strand
TCTCCGGGCAGCCTGGGCCAGGGTCTTTGCGTTCTCAGCGTAAGATTCAGACTGTCTCTCCAGACTGAATCTCCCTCTTTTAGTTCACACTGTTACCTCTTATGCTGTCAGAACAGGCTCTGCTCAGAAGTCTGTCCCTATCTTTCTGATCAGCTCCTTTTAAGCACTGAAAGACCACCAGAATGTCTCCCTGGAGCCTTCTCTTCTCTAGCCTGAACAAGCCCAACTCTCAGCCTGCAGATAGGGTCCAACCCTTGCATCATTGTTGTGGCCTCCTGGCCCTGTCCCCACAGGTCCCTGTCTCTGCTGCTGTGTTGAGGACTCCAGAACTACACACTCCTTGGCCCTGCTGACCTGCCTTTATTTATCAGCACTGATAAATACAGAAAACAACAAGCAATGGAGCTTCTGGTGGCTTTGCATTGGTTATCTCCTATTTCAAACCTTCAGTTAATTTTCAGTATCACTCCAAGAGAGACCTTAATGCTGTTGTTTTACCTGTGTGTGTGAAAATGGAAGGAATTATCACATTGTTTCCAGGAATTTCTAAAGCTGTTGAAATACAAAATTATGGAAGAAAAAGACCAAATCTGACTGAAGGAAGCTTTAGGTCTCCTCAGTGAGACTGTGTTAGGGAGGTAGGAGAGAGTTATGGTCTGTTTTCACAGAGGTGATGGGGGCAGTGAGATTTGTGTTCAGAAAAGGTACTTTGTACACTTCAGGGGCAGCTTAGTAAAGGTAAATTGTTCAATTACAGCGGAGCTGATTGCATAAAGTGCTTTTTAAACTGCAAATAACACCTTTGTTTTACATGGAGCATAAAATCAACAGCATTAATATTTACAGTGAACCTTTGAGTTGGAGCAAAGCTGCTTTAAAGTGCCACTGGTTGACTTTTTCAGAATTAAAACCTCACAAGCATGCTTTGAGAAGGAGAAGAAAAAAAAGAAGATAGAGTTGTCTGTGCAAAGGCAAGAACCTAGTTTAGGGCTAATGCTCAACAGTTCCAACCTGTCTTCTGTCTTGGGGTGGTTGTAAGCAGGGCTGGGGTAGTACTGTTGCTTAAACTAATGGAAGAGCTTGTTCTTGACATGGTCCAGTTCAGTAACTGTATGTTGCAGCTGAGCATAGAAAGCAGTTTCTTGTTACAAATTGTTGAAAATGGACCACTGGTAATAGTAGGGAAGTCCTGATCAGTATCCAAGAAGTTCCAATCCATGGAGCTTTCTTGTTTTGATTACAAGAGATATTTGAGTTACCTTTGCTTGGTTTTCAGTTGAGTTTGTATTTATGACAGGAATTGTAATCCCTATGCAACAATTGCTTTTGCTTGTTACTCACTTGAAAGGTATTTAGCCAGAAGTTCTTACTGAACAGAAGGGTACAGTGCTGACTGGGTGATGTCAGCTTTACTGGGTCCATATAGTCATGATGTGGAAACCTCTAGAGAGGTTTAAGCATTTCAAGCTAGTCAGCAAGGAGCTGTTCCTGTTCCACCACGGTGGAACTCTTCAAAGTGTTTTTCCAACCACTCTGGCAATTCTTTTACACTGGACCTTGTTATCAGTTTTGAGTTTCCTTTACTTCTTCAAGACCATGATTGCTCTCTCTGGAAGCAGAAAGAAAACTACCTTCCAGTCCTGCAGCTGCTGTGGCTGCTTTAGGTGTTCCACAGTTTGCTTTTCCTCCTAAAAAAAGCATGCTGTGTTTTGTACAGCACCTAGGAATCTTGTCTAGCAATTTTGTTTTCAGTTTTGGTGTGTACATCTCCAGGGTATTGCCAAGCAGAGGGGAAAATGAGGACCTTTTTGGTTGACTTTAGGCAGATGCAAGGTTGCTCTAGTTTTGTGAGCTTAGAAAACCTCAGTGTTTTGCAGCAGTTGCAAAGCAAAGAAGATGTGTGCAACTTGTTATTATAGTGCTAGAGGTGAAGCTGACAAGCCAAAGCAGCCTCTCCCAGCACCCAAGTCATTTGTGCAAAGGCATTTATGAATACTAGGTTTGCATGCTCTGTCCGTGACATGGACAGTGGCATTGAGTGCACCCTCAGCAAGTCTGGGGGTGACACCAAGCTCTGTGGCCCAGTTGACATGCTGGAGGGAGGGGGGACTTGGACAGGTTGGAGAGGTGGGCCCAAGCCAACCTCATGAAGCTCAACAAGGCCAAGTGCAAAGTCTTGCACCTGGGTTGGGGCAATCCCAAGCACAAATCCAAAATGGATAGAGAGCAGTGCTGAGGAGAAGGACTTGGGGGCATCAGTAGTTGACAAACTTCTCATGAGCCAGCAATGGTCACTGGCAGCTCANTGACAAACTTCTCATGAGCCAGCAATGGTCACTGGCAGCTCAGCAGGCAGCTGTGTGCTGGCTGCATCCAAAGCAGGGAGAGCAGCAGCACAGCTGGCCCCTCTGCTCTGCTGAGACCTCACCTGCAACACTGCCTCCAGTTCTGGTGCCCCCAGCACAAGGACATGGAACTGTCCAGAGGATGCCACAAAGATGATCAGAGGGCTGGAGGACCTCTCCTGTGGGGACAGGCTGGGAGAGTTGGGCCTGGAGAGATCTTGGAGCAGCCTCTCAGTACCTGAAGGGGGGCTACAGGAGAACTGGGGAGGGATTTTTGACCTGGCCTGGGATTGACAGGACAAAAGGCAATGGCTTTGAGCTGGAAGAGGGGAGATTGAGATTGGAGATGAGCAAGAAATTCTTGGCAGTGAGGGTGGGGAGACACTGGCACAGGTTGCCCAGGAAGGTTGTGGATGCCTCCTCCCTGAAGGGGTTTCAAGGCCAGGTTGAATGAGGCCGTAAGCAAGCTGGGCTAGTGGGAGGTGTCCCTGCCCATGGCAAGGGGGTTGGAACTGAATGATCCCTTCCAACCCAAAGCCTTCTGATTCCATGAAAACTGATGGGTGAAAGAAATGTCCTTTTCCAGGCAATGGTCTCAAATACTGACAGCCCAAGGGCCCAAGTCCTTCAGGCTCAGCATCCACTCAGTTTACTCAGCATACATGGGGCCAGTTTTGTGTTTGACTTCCTGCAGAGCTACCCATCCTGCTGGCTGTTGTCTTTACCTCTGCTGTATATCAGGGTAGGATTAAGAGCTAAAGAAACCTGCTAATTACTTAGTGGGATCAGCAACTGCTAATGAGATGGGGTACTACAGACAAACACTGGTCTGTAACAAATCTGCCTCCAGATAATTTACTCAGAGCAGATTTTTGTCTCAGTGAACTAGATACATGTTTAACTGGAAGCAGTGAAGTTATTAATAGCATGGGGGGGAGCTTCTGGTAGAACAGACAAAAACCCTCAGGCTCCTGCTCCTCTTCCACTGACATATGACAGTGAACAGCACCCATGTCTTCTGTCTCTTTCAGGGGTGTTTGCTTAATTTAGAGAGAGAAACAAATAAGAAGGTTGTGATGTGAAGGTGATTGGAAAAGTAGTTCACAGGATGTTAGGGGTTGGAAGGCACCTCTGGAGATCTCCCAGTCCAAACTCCCCTGTCAGAGCAGGACCATAGAATGTAGTGCAGGTCACACAGGAACACATCCAGACAGGGCTGGAAAGTCTCCAGAGGAGGAGACTCCACAACCTCTCTGGGCAGCCTGCTCCAGTGCTCTGTCACCCTTACAGTAATGAAGTTCTTCCTTCTGTTGAGGTGGAACTTCCTGTGCTGCAGTTTCCATCCCTTGCCCCTTGTCCTATGCCAAGGCACAAGTGAGCAGAGGCTGTCCTTGTCCCTTCTTTCCTGACCCCCAGCTCTCAGATATTTACAGACATTGATCAGATCCCCTCTCAGTCTCCTCTCCAGCCTACCAGCCCCAGGGCTCTCAGCTTTTCCTCATCAGGCAGTGCTCCAGTCACTCCATCCTGTAGCCCTCCTTTGGACTGTCTCCAGCAGATCCCTGTCCCTTCTGAATTGGGTAGCCCAGAACTGGATGCAGTATTCCAAGTGAGGTCTCATTAAGACAGAGTAGAGGGGGAGGAGAACCTCCCTGGGTCTGCTGGACACACTCTTCTTAATGCACCCCAGGATGCCATTGACCTTCCTGGCTGCGAGACCACATTGCTGTCCCGTGGAGAACTTGCTGTCCAGCAGGAGTGCTAGGGCTGCTCTCCAGCAGATCACCTCCCATGCCATGTCTCACTGACTTCATGTGGAGCATGAGCCAACAAACGATGGTTCCTGACCTTGATCACACCAATATTCATCTAACAGTGAAGCTGGGAAATTCTTTATCTCAATGTGATTTTGAAAAAAATGGTTTGTGACTGCACTTACCTTTCCTCCCCAGTTTTGCTCTTGATGGGTTTATTCCACCTTTCTTCATTCATCTGCTTTTAAGTCATAAAGCCAAACGGTTTCTCCTCCGCTCCTGATGCTTTCCTTTATGCTTCCTAAACACACCGTGCGGTGGCAAAGGCCACATTTGATTGCACGTTTCCCACATCTGTAATTTTCTGCCAATTGCCTGGATAACAACAAGAAGACAAAGATGTCATCAAGACTTCATAAAGATAAAAGTTAAATTGGAAAGCAGTTTTGAGTCTTAAAGTTTGATTGCTGTAACAAATGTTGGAGGCAAGGCAAACGCTTGGGAAGCTGGCAAAGCTTGGCACACGTGGGAAGAGCACTTTGTAAATAATTGTAACGTAAAATAAACCCAACCTGATGCATTTTGGTTTTGTATCTAGTCAGATCTGGCTTGTCACAACCTCTCAGAAGGCTTTAGATGTGTGATGCTGTGTGGTTGCTCGCCAGGTGTTTGCACAGCGTTGCATGGACTGTCTACCTTTGTATGTAGAAGGTGCAGAGTTTGTTATTACATCAGCTAGTGTAATGAAGTCATGAAGTCTTAGAATCAGTAAGGTTGGAAAAGACCTCTAAGATCATCAAGTTCAGCCTTTAACCCAGCACCTCCATGACCACTAGACCATGTCCCCAAGTGCCATGTCCACACAGTTCTCTGGGATGATGACTACCACCTCCCTGGGCAACCTGTTCCAATGCCTGACCACTCTTGCAGCAAAGAAATTGTTTCTAATCTCCAACCTAAACCTTCCCTGGCACGATTTCAGGCCATTTCCTTTCATTCCATCACCTGATAACTGGGAGAAAAGACCAACTCCCACCTCACTGCAACCTCTTTTCAGGTAGCTGTAGAGGTCTCCTCTCAGCCTCTTGCTGAGACTAAATAATTCCTGCTCCATTAGCCTCTCCTCATAAGATCTGCTCTCCAAACCCCTCACCAGCTTTGATGCCCTTCTCTGGACATGCTTCAGCACCTTAATGTCCTCCTTATGCTGCAGTGCCCCAAACTGAGCCCAGTACTTAAGGTGTCATGTCACCAGTGCTGAATACAGGGGGACAATCCCTGCCTCACTCTTGCTGGTCACTGTGTTGCTAATCCAGATCAAGATGCCTTGGCCACCTGGGCACACCCTGACTCACCTTCAGCTGCTGTCAGCCAGCAGCCCCGGGTACTTTTCTGTTTGGCAGTTTCCAGCTACTCTACCTCAAGCCTGAAGCATTCATATGATTGTTGTGACGCAGTCACAGGACCTAGCACTTGCCCTTGTTAAATCTCATACAACTGATCCAGCCTTGGTCCGACAGCCTTGGGGTCCAACTTACCCAGATCTCTCTGTAGAGCCTTCCTACCCTGAAGCGTATCAGCACTTCTGCTTAATTTCACATCACCTGCAGAAGATGAGCAATTAAAAGCTCAGGTATATACTTCTCTAACTCCAGAAAAATTATTCTAGAGTCAGTATTTCAAGTCAATCCCCAGTCCTAGTAGCACATTGGGAGAGTTGAGAATGCACTGAGTTGTGCTCTTTTGTTCCTTATTACAGGGACGTGGCCATACTCCAAAGAAATTGGCAGGAAAGAAGCAGAAAAAAAGAGCTTTTGCCTATATTTAGGTGATTTTTTTTTTTTCCCCCTGGTGGGTCATATCCAGCATGGTTTGTAAAAAAAGTTGTTGAAAAACATTGCAGTATCAGCCCTACTTTTCAGGCTGCTTTATAGTGCATGATGTAAAAACATGAAGGTCAGCAATCCCATACCTCTAAAATCTCTTCCAAGCAATTTGTCATCAGATGTATAAAGCTTATCTATTTATGGGCAGAAACAGGTCTTTCTGGAGGCTTCATGCTCCTGCTGAAAGGGTCCACAGAAGCGGTGATGCTATCTTGCATACACTCTTGCTATTTTTTTTCCCCTCTTGTGGCAGGATGTAAGATGAAATTCTGAGTTACTAGAGAGAAGTAAAAACACCACACAGAGTGGACTGCTGATAGAGTTGAAAGTGTCTTTGAGGCACTGTAATGCAGCAGTGAGGCTTTTGGTAACAGATGATAGCAAGTATATTTCTTTTCTGAGGTTAATACGTTGTCCCTTGGTGCCTGGTTATGATGGATCTTGTGCCAGGTCCAAAGTCTGGAACTCCATCAACTCTACCCAACAGAATGGTGAAAATATCTGGTAAATGAAATTCCTTGTCCTTTACCTTTCCTCACTGCTCTTGTAAATGGCATTCCAGGAAGCTCTGTGTATTCAAGACACGTCCAAAGCGCATCAGATTTGTTTGCATTCACACACGGGCACCACAGGTCAGTTCTTGTTCAGTTTGCTCTCCATCTATTGCCTTCATGCACAGAAAGCCTGCTAAGGAATATTCATATTGTCCAGCTTTGCATTTAAATAAACACTTCAGCTTCATTACTTCCAGTGCATTTAAATACTTGAAGCTACTGATAGCTTCTAAATCACTACAGATATTTGGAAGCTTTACTGGAATTTTATAGAAGTGGAGTTTAAAATGACAGCATTGACTGACACTATTTAAAGAGGGGAGACTTGGACTGGAAATGAGGAGGAAATTCTTTCCAGTGAGGGACTGGCACAGGTTGCCCAAGGGGTTGTGAGTGCCCCCTCCCTGGAGGTGTTCAAGGCTAGGTTGGATGAGAACTTGAGCAACCTGGGCTAGTGGAAGGTGTCTCTGCCTATGGCAGGGGTGTAGGAGCTGAACGATCTTTAAGGTCCCTTCCAACCCAAGCCATCCTATGATTCTATGATTCTTCAGTCTTGGTGGTGCTGGTGAGGAAAGGTGTCAGGCAAACTGGGATGTGACTGCTGGAGCTTTGAACTGGGATCTGGGCTGTTGCTCTGCCACCTTTCATGGCAGCTTAAAACACCTGCACTGACATGTGTGCACACTGAGATGTAGAAATGTCAAACCCAGTTGTGATGTTTCTGCTCCGATTTTGATTTTAGTGAGTGTATGCTAAGAAAAGACTACATTTGTGATGCTTTAAGCTAGGTGAACTTAGATAACATCAAAGCCATCCTCAACACAATCATAGAACAGAATCCTAGAACAGTTTGTGTCGAAGGGGACCTTAAAGGTCATCTAGTTCCAACCCCCTGCCTTGGGCAGGGACAGCTCCCGCTAGCCCAGCTGAGGGGACATGCTGCTAGCGTGGTTGTGCTCCAGCGCTGGATCCGGGGATCACCCAGCAGTGCACATGGAGAGTCTTTGGTGTGCTGGTGGGAGAATGAGAGCACTGCTGGCTGTCCATCTGGCTATGCAGTGCCTTCACCTGCCAGTTCTGTACCTCGAGTCTCCGGCAGGGTGGTTGCAGAGACGTTGCTGAAGCCAGCGTGTGAGATAGGATCAGCTCCCCCTGGCCTCAGCCAGCAGAGCAATTACGGGCGGATATTGCTGGCAGAGCAGCCTGATGGCAGCACGCAGCTTAATGGGGACTCCTAACCCTGGGGGTTAGAGCTGAGGGAAGGAGAGGAGCACTTTGTTTTCCTTTACGTTGAGTGGCAAGGCTGATCAGTGTGGGCACAAGGAAACGGTTAGAACCCAGTAACACAGCAGCCTGCTTCTGAGACCTGGGTTGTGAGACACACAGGAATGTGGTGGGAACCTGGGAAGTCCTGCTGCCTGAGCTGCCCTGCATGCTTATTATACGTGTCAGTGGATAAATGCTTTCTGCTGCCATGTCAGAGACTGCTGCTTACCACAGCCACAGCAGGGCTGTGAGAAATTTTGAGCTGGACAGTGGATTAATTTGGTCCTCTTCCAAGGAAACAAGGCTTGGGTCACTCAGATTAAATCAACCCATTAAATCAACCTAAGGGTTAACTGTGAAGTTCATTTCCCTGTTCTGATTAGAAGTTGTTCTGTAAAATCTTCTATGAGGCTAGCTAGAGAGGTCATCGAGCATCTTGCCTATGCCAAGGCTGTCTAAGAGCTTAAAACTTTCCAGTTTCTACTTAGCCCCTATTTATTTTGGCCAGTTCATAGCTGTGCTTTTCTAGCTCTGATGATGCTCTTCCAGTACAATAGATTTTCTCTGTCCTGGGAAACAAATTTTAATGAGGAACAGTGAAATGTTTGATACTGTTGCAAATAAATGAGTGATGATGGAAATGGATGCTTCATACCAACAAGTTCCCCATGAGCCAGCACTGTGCTCTGATGACCAAGAAGGCCAATGGTCCCCTGGGGTGCATGAAGAAGTGTGGCAAACAAATTTGAGGGAGATTCTCCTGCCCCTCTACTCTGCCCTAGCGAGGACACATTTGCAGGACTGAGTCCAGTTCTGGGCTCCCCATTTCAAGAGAGACAGGGAACTACTGGAGAGAGTCCAGCAGTGGATACAAAGATGCTGAGGGGACCGGAGCATCTCATTGAAGAGGAGAGGATGAGAGCCCGGAGGCTGTTGAGCCTGGAGAGGGAATATTCTCAATGCTCAGCAAGAGCTAAAGGGTAAGGGACAAGTGGATGGGGCCAGACCCCTGTCAGTGCTGCCCAGCCACAGAACAAGGGGCAACAGGCACAAACTGGAACCCAGGGGATTCCACCTGAACAGGAAGAGACAATTCCTTGGTGTGAGGGTGCTGGAGCCCTGGAGCAGGCTGCTCAGAGAGGTTGTGGAATCTCCTTTTCTGGAGAGCTTCCAAACCCACCTGGACATTGTGAAGCTGCTGTGCTTTAGCAGGGATTTGGACTGGATGATCTCCAGAGGTCCCTTCCAACCCCCACTGTGCTGGGATTAAGTGATATGTTAGTTTGTATATTTGAAACATGAAATTTTACTCTGCTTTAGGACATGGTAGTTTTATTCAACAAGTTCTTAGCTGACGGAATTGAAGTTCATCACTCTTTATGACACTCTTTTTCAGCCTTTGAAGTGCACCAAAGGCACCACTGTGGTGGTTTATTGTGCTGTGAAAAGTGATCGATTTTTATAATGCAGTTATAGCAATCGTGATGTCTCCAGGCAGCTTTCAGCACTCTTTATTGCAGCCACACGTTGGAGAACTTTGGGTTCTGAAGCTTCTCTAAAACAAGATCACCAAAAAAAATTCCACAGCGTAGAAAAAAAAAAAAAAAATCCCACCCCAAAGGAACCATCCACGCTGACATCAGGTACTCCCAATCTTTAGACTGCTGTGCCTGTGAGGAAAAGACAGCATAGTGCTTGAGTTGCAGAGCTTCATCATTAATTGAACCAATACTACAGCTATTGTCATCCAGCAGTTGCTTCAGGTCAGAACTTGCTCTGTTGCAAACCAGAAATTCAGACAATTTCCTTTTGGATCCCACACTACTGGTCCTGATTCACAGAAAGAGTTATTTTTGTTGGCTTTTCACGAAGTTATAGAATGGTTTAGGTTGGAAGGGACCTTGAAGATCATCTAGCTTAACGCCCATGCCATGGACAGGGGCATCTTCCTCTAGACCAGCTTGCTCTAGGCTCCATCCAGCCTGGCCTTCAACACCTCCAGGGAGAGGGCATCCACAGCCTCCCTGGGCAACCTGTGCCAATGTCTCACCACCCTCACTGCCATGAATTTCTTCCTAATCTCCAGTCTCAATCTCCCCTCTTCCAGATCAAAGCCATTCTCTCTTGCCCTGTCACTCCCAGCCCTTGTCAAAAGTCCCTCCCCAGATCTCCTGTAGTCCCCTTCAGGTACTGGAAGGCTACTTTAAGGTCTCCCTGGAGCCTTCTCTTCTCCTTGCAGAACAGCCCCAACTCTCTCAGTCTGTTCCTATAGGAGAGGCTCTCAAGCCCTCTGATCAGCTTTGTGCCCTGCTCTGGACCTGTTCCGAAAGTTTCATGTTCTTTTGCTGGGGGCCAGATAACTCAAGGTGGACTCAGCAGAGCAGAGGGGGACAATCTCCTTCCCTGCTACTCTCCCTGCTTTGGATGCAACCAGCACACAGCTGCCTTCTGTGCTGCCAACAACCATTGCTGGCTCATGGTGAGTTTGTTATAAACTGACACCCCCANAAAAAAAAAAAAAAAAAATCCCACCCCAAAGGAACCATCCACGCTGACATCAGGTACTCCCAATCTTTAGACTGCTGTACCTGTGAGGAAAAGACAGCATAGTGCTTGAGTTGCAGAGCTTCATCATTAATTGAACCAATACTACAGCTATTGTCATCCAGCAGTTGCTTCAGGTCAGAACTTGCTCTGTTGCAAACCAGAAATTCAGACAATTTCCTTTTGGATCCCACACTACTGGTCCTGATTCACAGAAAGAGTTATTTTTGTTGGCTTTTCACGAAGTTATAGAATGGTTTAGGTTGGAAGGGACCTTGAAGATCATCTAGCTTAACGCCCATGCCATGGACAGGGGCATCTTCCTCTAGACCAGCTTGCTCTAGGCTCCATCCAGCCTGGCCTTCAACACCTCCAGGGAGAGGGCATCCACAGCCTCCCTGGGCAACCTGTGCCAATGTCTCACCACCCTCACTGCCATGAATTTCTTCCTAATCTCCAGTCTCAATCTCCCCTCTTCCAGATCAAAGCCATTCTCTCTTGCCCTGTCACTCCCAGCCCTTGTCAAAAGTCCCTCCCCAGATCTCCTGTAGTCCCCTTCAGGTACTGGAAGGCTACTTTAAGGTCTCCCTGGAGCCTTCTCTTCTCCTTGCAGAACAGCCCCAACTCTCTCAGTCTGTTCCTATAGGAGAGGCTCTCAAGCCCTCTGATCAGCTTTGTGCCCTGCTCTGGACCTGTTCCGAAAGTTTCATGTTCTTTTGCTGGGGGCCAGATAACTCAAGGTGGACTCAGCAGAGCAGAGGGGGACAATCTCCTTCCCTGCTACTCTCCCTGCTTTGGATGCAACCAGCACACAGCTGCCTTCTGTGCTGCCAACAACCATTGCTGGCTCATGGTGAGTTTGTTATAAACTGACACCCCCAAACCCTTCTCTTCAGGGCTGCTCTCAAGCCACTCCTCACCCAGCCTGGGTTTGTGCTTGGGATTGCCCCAGTCTAGATGCAGGACCTTGCACTTGGCCTTGTTGAACTTCATGAGGTTGGCCTGGGCCCACCTCTCAAGCTTGTCAAAGTCCCCCTGGACTTTGGTTTTCTTCATTTCAATCTGAAACTTCCATTTACTGATGGAATCCTGTAGCTGTATGTGTTCTGAAAATATTTTCATCCTGAAACCTCAGAAACAAATCTAAATGTTCTGAATGTCTTTGTAGAAAGCCTGGGAACTTTTTCTTACTTTCCTCAGTGGTTTTTCTCACAGCCTTTTCAAGTGGAAGTTTGCAAGTTTTCTTTAGACATTTCCCAAACATAGTTTTAATTTACCCACTTTTGCCATGCTGTGAAAGGTGTTTTGGCTATCTGAGAGGGCCCAAACTGATGGGAGAGGAATGAATATGCTTACTTCAACCTATATTCCTGTGTTGACATTCAAGGCCCATTCCACTGGACCATGAGGACCTTATAGGACTTCTTGCTGTGCTTGAAAAAGGTTGGAGTTTTAAAGCAGATACCACTGATCATTCCCTGCACTGGAACAGGCTCCCCAGGAAGGTGGCTGAATCCTTATCCCTGGAGGTGTTTCAGAGAGCTGTGATGCTGAGAGCCATGGTTTAGCCCCAGCCTTGACAGAGTTAGAGAATGGTTGGACTGGATGAGCTTAAAAGGCTTTTCCAAACATAATGATTCTATGACTCTAACGAAAAGGAAGAAAAACTTCCTTATGTTCCTCTGTGCCTCAGACTCTCAGAAGGACACAATGAAGCACTGGGATAGAACAAATCCTGACCCAGCATAGCAGCACTTGCAGAGTGTTTTCCATCAAGCTAACTAACACTTGGATATGGAAACTCTTGGTAGATGGTCTTCTGGCTGCCTGATCAGAAGCAATGAGAAGCTTCCTTGCTGGGCAAATGTTGTCGTTTTCTCTGGTGGAGAGTTGGAATGTCATTGTTCTAGATGGCTCTAATAGTGGCTGGGAATGAGCAGAATTAAACTGAGTCATGTTCTCTAGCTTCCTTTCAGAACATTTGCCTGTGATTTTCCTAATAGCACTACTATTTATCCCTGCTTGCGTAGGGTTTCTGTGTAGCTGAGCAAAGGAGTATGAAGTCTTTCCAAAGCCAGACATTGCCCTCTCCTGGATCCTGCATGAATAATATGCTGGCAGCAGCCCCCAGCTCAAAGTACAAAAGCCATCCCCGGGCACGATTGGAGTTGTCAGCCTTAGTACAGCTAATTCCATCGTCACCTGAGATGCCTTAGTCACTTGGGAGCTTTGCTGAAATAAAAAAAGACTTAATGGAACGTGCATTGTAAGAGAAGAACGTCCTGGGTGACAAAGTCATCTCATTCAAAGAGTTGCCTTATCAAAACTTCTACAAACCAGGGACTCATCTGCTGACTCATCAAAAGGGCTATTTATAATCGAGCAGTGCTTCAGCTAGCATTGTTTGGAGCATAAAGCAAGCTGTTCATCTGCCTCCTTGCAGCAGATGCTGCCTCTGAGAGAATAGGCAACTTACAAGAAGTTTAATAAGATACTTTGGATCCTGCAGCATATGTAACACTATAAATAACCTCCAGCTGATCAGGCTGGGCTTTAAATCTTCATCTTTGGTTGCTTTGCTGAATATCTGGCTTTCTTTTTGGGAATGACCTTTAGTGGACTGAAATGCTTGACACAGACTCTGTGGAGAAGAGTTGTTGCTGTAGGAAAAAGAAAAAGTTCCTTTACTTCATAGTAGTATTCTAAAGATGGTGGAAATATTTCTCTGAAGCATCTTTAATAGTTCTCTTTATCAGTGATCTGGAGGAGGTCATTGAGGCTACCCTCAGTGAGTTTGCAAATGGCACTAAATTGGGTGGCAGTGTTGATCTGCTGAAGGGTTGGAAGGCTCTGCTGAGGGTGGTGAACAAGCTGGATTGATGGATTGAGGTCAGCTGTATGAGGTTTAGCAACCTGGGTCATGGGTTGCTGGATCTTGCCCTGCAGTCACACCAACTCCTTGAACACTCCAGACTTGGGCCAGAGTGGCTGGAAAGCTGCCCAGCAGAAAAGAGCCTGGGGGTGCTGGTTTACAGTGGCTGAACATGAGCCAGTGTGTGCCAAGAAGGTCACCAGCATCCTGTCCTGGATCAGCAATGGTGTGGGCAGCAGGAGCAGGGAAGTAACCGTGCACTGGTGAGGCCACACCTCGAATACTGGATTCAGTTTTAGGCCTCTCACTCCAAGAAGAACATTAAGGGGCTGAGGCAGGTCCAGAGAAGGGAAACAAAGTGGGTGAAGGGTCTGGAGGACAGGGCTGGTGAGAAGCAGCTGAGGGACCTGAGAGTGTTTAGTGTGGAGAAAAGTGGCTGAGGGAGGACTTCATTGCTCTCTACAACTGCCTGAGAGGAGGTAGGAGTGAGGTAGAGGTTGGTCTCTTCTTTATAGTTTCTGATGATAGAACAAGTGGAAATGGCCTGAAATTGTGCCAGGAGAGGTTTAGGTTGGAGATTAGGAACAATTTCTTTGCTGCAAGAGTGGTCAGGCATTGGAACAGGCTGCCCAGGGAGTTGGTAGTCATCACCACTGCAAGTGTTCAAGAAACTTGTGGGCATGACGCTCTGGGACATGGTCTAGTGGCCATAGTGGTGTTAGGGTAGTGGTTGGACTCAATGCTTTTAGAGGTCTTTCCCAACCAAAACAGTTCTGTGTTTCTGTGTTCTGTTATGGAAACCTGCCAGGTTGTTGAAGTTCTTCAGAACATGGGCTTTGATTGAATATCCTGCAATAATCAGCTGAGGGAAATAACTTTAAGAGCATCTTTTTATACCAAAAAGGAAAACAAAATAAACCAAGAACACTTGAGCAGTCCCCTGACTCTCCAGAGAAGCTGCATCTATTTTCTTCAGTATCTCCAGTCTCAGCTATGGCAGCTCCTTCTGCTACAATGGGATTTTGCTGGGTTGCTTCACTTTGATTTGAAAATATCTGATGTTTTCATACTTCCTGTTAAGTAGTGAAAAGGAAGCACTTGTAAAAACCTCCAAAGGCTCTTTGGAACATGAATTGGTTCTGTTAGAACAAAATGGTTGATCCTGTTCCAAGCAGCAGGAGAGAGGAGAGTGGGAGTCAAGTGGAAGAAACGAAAAACCCCTTCAGAGCTGCATTTCTAATTTTGTGCCCACCAAAAATAATCACATTGCTTCTTTTTCACTGGAAACAGACTGCACTGGAGACACTGCTAGACAGTCTTTGTGCAGGGCATCTCTAAGCATGTGCCCGGTGAGTGGGTCGGTATCTGGGGAGGAGAACATTCTGGCGCTGGGACTGTGGACACTTGGTACCTGCAGGGCTTTTCCCTACTCATTAGCAGGAAAAGCTATGCTCAATTTTGCATCCAGACAGGATGAAGTAATACAGCAGGGAAGCTTCTTTTTTTAGTGTGTATTTAATTTGTTGCAAAGTCCTCTCCTTGCAACAGTATCACAGTATAAGCAAGGTTGGAAGAGACCCAAAGATCATCAAGTCCAACCCATTACCACAGACCTCAAGACTAGACCATGGCACCAAGTGCCACGTCCAAACCTGCCTTGAACACCTCCAGGGACAGTGACTCCACCACCTCCCTGGGCAGCCCATTCCAGTGGGGAATGACTCTCTCAGTGAAGAACTTTCTCCTCACCTTGAGCCTAAACTTACCCTGGCACAGCTTGAGACTGTGTCCTCTTGTTCTGGTGCTGGTTGCCTGAGAGAAGAAAGCAACCTCCTGCTGGCCACAACCACCCTTCAGGTAGTTGTAGACAGCAATAAGGTCTCCCCTGAGCCTCCTCTTCACCAGGCTAAACAATCCCAGCTCCCTCAGCCTCTCCTCATAGGGCTTGTGCTCGAGGCCTCTCACCAGCCTCGTTGCCCTTCTCTGGACACGCTCAAGCAACACATCTGCAGGGACTGCACTTCTAAAAGGCAGGAGTTTTGGAACTGGCCAGCCAGCTGCACTGTTCACGACACAAAATTTCTCTGTGTGGAGACAATTTGTTCACCTCTCATTCTACTTTGTTCCACAGAGTTCGGTTGCTGTCAGTTTTATAAATCAGTCTGAGCTGTGATATCTCAGGGTAGCAAGCAGTGAAGGAAGGATGAGCTTATGTCTTACGGTTCACTTCTCATTCTTTTATCTCTGTTTACAAATTGTGGTTTTGTTCATACTTCTGCATCTTCCCTGCCTCTGAAAAGTTAGGATAGAGGTTGATCCTAGTCCAGATATGGTGTTAATAGATTCTGTTCCCATAATAAAGCTTCTCTGTGGTAGCTGGGTGTTTGTGTACTTGAGGAATGAAAACTCTGAGGTTTTATCTTACATTCCAGGCTGAGAGAGTTTGGGCTGTTCAGCCTGAAGAAGAGAAGGCTCCAGGGAGACCTTAGAGCAGCCTCCCAGTACCTGAAGGGGCTACAGGAGAGCTGGGGAGGGACATTTGACAAGGGCTTGTAGTGACAGGACAAGAGGGAATGGCTGTGACCTGGAAAAGGGGAGATTTGGACTGGAGATCAGGAAGAAATTTAGACTGAGGGTGGTGAGACACTGGCACAAGTTGCCCAGGGAGGTTGTGGATGCCCCCTCCCTGGAGGTGTTCAAGTCCAGGTCGAATGGAGCCTTGAGCAAGCTGGGCTAGTGGGAGGAGTCCCTGCCCATGGCAGGGGGTTTGGAACTAGATGATCCTTCAGGTCTCTTCCAGCCTAAAACCATTCTAGGATTCTATGATCTAAAGTCTTCTAAATGCACATGAAGAGCTGTGGCCTTGAGGTGTCCTTCCCTAAGGACTAAGGAGAAATGCAGAATAATTGTTGTATTCTAAGTGTAGCTTCAGGTCCAGTTGGTGAAGCCCTGCTAGTGCCTCTGGTGACCATCTGAGCTAGGCTTGTATGTGCACCAGCTTCTCAACAAAGGGTTCCTTTGCAGAAGGCAACTTCCCTTAGTCAGTGACTCAGGCTTCTATAAATACACCTGAAATAAGGCAGACTACTGCCATATTGTATCAGTGTCTGAACACAAGAGCGAGTGAGAACTGAGTCACCGCAGTGACTCATCCGATGTTAGCCCTGGCGTTACGCTCCGCAGCAGAAAATCCACTTGGAATGCTGCTTTGGAAGACAACTTGTGTGCCATGCACTGCACTGATCAGAGTAGCAGGACAGACTGGGCTGCTGTAGAGCAGAGATCACGTCTAAGCTGATTCTCCTCTTCAGTGGTGAGTAGCTGGTGTTTGGTGGGTATCCAGCCTTCCCCTTCACACAGCCACAGAATTGCCTGGATGGGCAAAGACCATTAAGGTCATCGAGTCCAATCATTAGCCTGACATTGAGAAGTCCTTGACTAAACCATAACTCCAAGCAGTATGTCTATATGACTCTTAAATACCTCCAGGGATGGACACTCTACCACCTCCCTGGGCAGCCTGGTCCAATGCCTAAGAACCCTTTCAGAAGTCGTTCTTAATATCCAGCCTCAACTTCCCTTGGTGCAACCTGAGGCTATTTACTCTCGTCCTGTCACTTGTTACTTGGTTGAACTTGGTTCACCCACTAAGGGAAAATGAACTGAGAAATTGCTCTTCATAAAAGGGGAAGCTTTTCACAGAATCACAGAATGGTAGGGCTTGGAAGGAGTCTCTGGAGATCATCAAGCCCAGCCCTCCCCCACCAGAGCAGGGTCACCTAAAGCAGATCACACTGGAACACAACCAGGCAGCCTTTGAAATTCTCCAGGGATAGAGACTCCACCACCTCTCTGTGCAGCCTGTTCCAGGACTCTGCCAGCCTTAAAGAAGTTCCTCCTCACGTTTAGATGGAACTTTCTATGTTCAGGTATACGCCCATTACCTCTTACCCTGTCACTGGGGACTGCTGAGAAGAGTCTGGCCCCATCTTTTTGACACCACATAGATATTTGTAAATCTTGGTAAGATCCCACCTCAACCTCCTCTTCTGGAGCACCTCTTTTATGGAGACAGACTGAAAGAGTTTGGGTTATTCAGTCTGGAGAAGAGAAGGCTCCAAGGAGACCTCGTTGTGGCCTTCCAGTATCTGAAGTGGGCTACAAGAAAGCTGGGGACAGACTTTTTTAGGATGTTGGGTAGTGATAGGACTGGGGGGAATGGAGCAAAACTAGAAGTGGGTAGATTCAGATTGGATGTTAGAAGTTTTTCCCCATGAGGGTGGCGAGACACTGGAACAGGTTGCCCAGGGAGGTGGTGGAAGCCTCATCCCTGGATATTTTTAAGGCCAGACTGGATGCAGCTCTGGGCAACCTGATCTAGTGTGAGGTGTCCCTGCCCATGGCAGGGGGGTTGGTACTGAATGATCCTTGAGGTCTCTTCCAGCCCTGACAATTCTGTGATTCTTCAGACTAAACAGCCCCAGCTCTCTCAGCCTTTCCTCAGGCTCTTTCCCTTGGCTGCTGCAGGGTCTACAATGCCACATGTGTTCCCTGACACACAGTATGACAAGAGCCAACTCACGCCAAGGAGCCACCAGCAGCTGTGGTTTCCACCTGGGTAATTGAGGTTGTTATAGCAACAAGGTAATGCATCCATTGATTGTGTACAAAGCTGAGCTCCTTTCCTTGGAATCATTCGGCGGTTTTGGGCAGACCTGCTCACTCAACACCTATTGAATGCACCTTAATATATCTGCTGTTGGAACATGGCACTTCTTGGAATGCCTGTTGCCCTGAAGAAGAGAAGCAGCCTTATGGGTTTGTGATTTTATTGGCACAGAACAAGAGTAGTACCTTAGGGAGCTCTGAGGTGGATGTTTTTTACGCACACTACCCTTCAGTTTAAATTGAAGACTAAGGTCTGAGCCACCTACACTAATAACTTCTTGTCTTTCCCCTTATTATTTTAGTTTTTAAGGCCTCTGGCTAATTACTCCTTCTAGAGAAGCTACACAGAGAAAGTAGCTCAACTCTGAGCTGCTGGCAAGTGTCTGTTGCATTCTTCTTACTATAGATGATTCACTCTTGGTATTTAAGCTTCTTCATTTGCCCAAAGTATTCTGAACTAAAGCAGGCAGAACACTCACTGGCTTTGTCAGGTGGAGGTATCACCTTACCAATGCAGAGTGCAGAGGGAGGATCCCCTCCCTGGTCCTCTTTGCTGCCTTTATTTGTTCTTTTGCCTTTCTTCCCCAGGCCTCCCAGGCTGCACTCTCTCCCAAGCAGAATGGCCATGCTTCACTAGGACATTGAACTCACCTTTTGGATCTGCTAGTGATCCAAACTAGGTGTGACTCAGGGAGGAGAAATGGAGCTATTGGAGGGGTGAGATGTTTTAAATTGAGTCCCGACCCCAGAAAGACTCTTTCAATGTACATGGTACTATAGCAGTGTGGCTGGAGCATGAGAAAAGTACACTTCTGTTAAACCAGGACCAGAAGAGTGAGGCATCAACTGTGCAGCAAACAGTCAAGAGAGCATTTTTAGCCTGCAGCAGAAGAGTATTGGATTGTTTTTAAGTACATAGGTATAGACACCCAGCTGTGTGCTTCAAAGTGAAAATACCCTTGTTAGCCATGGCTGGCATGTTTAAATTGACCTGGAGAGCTGGGTGGGCAAAAGGGAAATTCATGACGTTCAGCAAGGGAGAGTGTAGAGCTCTGCACCTGGAGAGGAATAACCCCAATAGCCTCCTGCACAGGGTGAGGGGTGGCCTGCTGCAAAGCAGCTCTGCAGAGAGGAACCTTAGAGTGCTGTGCTGGTGGACAGCAAGTTCACCATGGGCCAGCAGTGCGCCCTCGTGGCCAAGAAGGCAAATGGTTTCCTGGGGTGCATGAAGAAGATTGTGTCCAGCAGGTCAAGGAAGGTTCTCCTGCCTTTTTACTCTGCCCTATTGAGACTCCATCTGGAGTATTTGGTGCAGTTCTGGTCTCCCCAGTTCAATCATAGAATGGTAAGGTTGGAAGGGACCTCAAAGATCATCCAGTTCCAACCCCCTGCCATAGGCAGGGACACCTCCCACTAGCACAGGTCACTCAAGGCCTCCTCCAACCTGGCCTTGAACACCTCCAGGGAGGGAGCAGCCACAACCTCCCTGGGCAACCTGTGCCAGTGCCTCACCACCCTCACTGTAAAGAACTTCCTCCTAACATCCAGTTTAAATCTCCCCTCTGCCAGTTTAAACCCATTGCCCCTTATCCTGTCATTGCAAGACCTTGTAAATAATCCCTCCCCAGCCTTCCTGTAGGCCCCCTTCAGATACTGGAAGGCTTCTATAAGGTCAAGAGAGACAGGGAGCTACTGGAGAGGGTCCAGCAGAGGCTACAAAGATGCTAAGGGGCCTGGGGCATGTCTGTCAGGAGGAGAGGCTGAGAGCCCTGGGGCTGTTGAACCTGGAGAAGAGCAGCCCCAAACGGCATCTGATCAATGCTCAACAAGAGCTAAAAGGTGGGGAATCAGAGAGTGGGGCCAGACTCTTTTCAGTGGTGCCCAGTGACAGGAGAAGGGGCAGTGGGCACAAACTGGAACCCAGGAGGTTCCATCTGAACAGGAGGAGAAACCTCTTTGGTGTGAGGGTGCTGGAGCCCTGGAGCAGGCTGCCCAGAGAGGTTGTGGAGTCTCCTTCTCTGGAGAGATTCCAGCCCCCCTTGGCTACTATGATCCTGGGCAAGCTGCTGTGGGCACCCCTGCTTTAGCAGGGGGGTTGGACTACATGCTCCCCATAGCTTCCTTCTAACTCCCTCCATGCTGGAATTCTGTGATTAAACTTCAAACTGGGCTAAGAAATTTTGAAGATAAAAAGGCATTTACCATACCTAGGCTGACCCCATTAGCAATGAAACTTTTCTTCTGTGTTCAGGCTTTATTTGCAGTCTGTGTTAGAGTTCCTGCAGACACCCTGGAGGAAGAGCACAGAGTGCTGATTCAGAAGGAAAAAACCCACCTCTCATTCTTTACCATTCCCTTGAGACAAGGCATGACCTTCATCCCGCTCACCCTTGGCAGGAACACACTCAGCAAGGCTTCTTGTAGGATTTCTCCAGCTTGCTGAGCTGCCCTGGGAGCCTTCTGCTTTTGTTCTTCCCATGGATTTCTTTCAGCTGCCTTAGCAAGAGTTGATTTTGTCCTACATAAGCAATCCACATCTATCTTTGCAGTCTTCTTCAATGCCAAAGGACTGGGACTATCCTGCTCTTTTGCTTGAACATTCACATCCTGGATTGTATCAGTTCTCAGTTTGTTCCTGTACAAAGAAAGAAGAATTTGCTTCTCTGACAAAGCATGTGAAATAGAATGGCACAGCTCCACATTATTATGTGAAAGAAAATACTGAACACAAGAAATTACTTCTTTTTTTTCCCATTAGTTTTTAGAAAGCCTCAGATGAAATATGAAGACAAAATACTGCTCTTTATTAAAGCAAAGTGGTCAGATGTCAAGCAACTAACTGCATAGCCTATCCTGATAATGCTAGCATTGGCCAGAAATTACTGTTCTGATGTAGACTTGGAGTGTTGGTGGCATTTTGTTAGCCTCAAATGAGTGTTTTTCTGGAGCAGATGTATAGGAAATGCTCAGTTTGTCATTCAAGGCAAGGGGAAGCCAATTAGCTTTGTTTCCAGCAAGCAAACCCAGCCACATTTATTTATGCTGGACACATCTTTGAATCTTTTCTTTGGAGAGAACAGAAACCATCCCATGCTCCTGTGCCTTGGAAGCTGAGTTAACAGGCAAGCTTTTTTGAAATTCATCTCACAAATCTAACAGCCTCCACAACGATGAAAACAGACCAGATTTACCTACTGGGTCTTTGATGGCTGCCTCCAGTACCATCTGTCTTCCTTCTGACTTGAGAAGGTGATGTGTTGCCCTGCTGCTCAGCACTGTTCTCTGTGGCCAGAGAAGCAGTAAGAACCTCCATCAACAATTACATCTGGGTGTCTCAACCTAATAATCTCCTATGGAGGCAGGCTGAGAGAGTTGGGACTGTTCTGGCTGGAGAAGAGAAGGCTCTGAGGAGACCTTATTGTCACCTTCCAGTGTCTGAAGGGGACGACAAGACAGCTGGGGAGGGACCTTATCAGGTAGTGATAGGACTGGAGGGAATGGAGCAGAACTAGAAGTGGGTAGATTCAGACTGGATGTTAGGAAAAAGTTCTTCCCCATGAGGGTGGTGAGACACTGGAACAGGTTGCTCAGGGAGGTGGTGGAAGCCTCATCCCTGGATGTTTTGAAGGTCATGCTGGATGTGGCTCTGGGCAACCTGATCTAGTATGAGATGTCCTAGCCCATGGCATGGGGGTTGGAACTGGATGATCTTTGAGGTCCCTTCCAGCCCTGACAGATCTGTGATTCTGTGAATCTGTAGGTGAGTTAGGCTGTGAATGTTATCTGCCTTGACTTCAGTAAAGCCTTTGACACTGTCTCCCACAGCATTTGCTTGGAGAAACTGGCTGCTCATGGCTTGGATGAGGGTATACTTAACTGGGTAAAAAGCTGCCTAGGTGGCTGTGCCTAAAGAGTGGTGGATAGAGAAGCCAAATCCAGATGGTAACCAGTCACATGGCTCAGGATTGGGACTTACTCTTTTCAACATCTTTATCAATGACCTGGATGAGGGTTGAGGGCACCCTCAGTAAGTTTGCAAGTGACATCAGTTTAGGTGGATGTGTCAAGCTGCCTGAGGGTGGGAAGCTCTACAGAGGCACCTGGATAAGCTGGATGGGTGAGCTGAGGCCAACTGCATGAGATTCAACAAGGCCAAGTGCTGGCTCCTGCACTTGGGTCACAACAACCAATGTGCCAGGTTTGGGGCAATGTGGCTGCCCAGAGAGGCTGTGGAGTCTCCTTCCCTGGAGAGGTTCCAACCCCCCCTGGCTATTGTGGTCCTGGGCAAGCTGCTGTTGGTGCTCCTGCTTTAGCAGGGAGGTTAGATTGGCCCCCCAGAGGTGTCTTCCAATTCCTGCTGTGCTGAGATCCTGTGATTCTGTGAAGCACACTCGGGGGCATATCAAGAATTGCTACTTTGTCAAGACCTTTGTTCTTACAGCCCATGGCAGGACTGCTCAGGAATGTTGTATTTCAGTGACTCATTTTTTTGGTCATTTTTCAAGGTATGTTTTAAAAATCCCCTATGAGATGCTAACCTCTTTTGTCATACCCTTGTTTGGATTCTCAGAACATTAAATGCATGTTCCTCAGCAGTGTGGTCACCATGAAGGGTGGTTGCCAGCAATCCATAGTGGTTGCATGACAATTTTCTTTCGTAACATGCTGTTCCAGTTTCAGACTTCTGCATGCAAAGAGATTAATTGTTTCAGACAAACCTCTGCTCCAGAAGCTTATGGTTGGAATTGATTATAATATTTCTGGGCTGTAGAGTCCCATAGAATTGCTTATTTTCTATAAAAAATTGATTTGGAAGGGTTCTTATTTTGAATTTCAGGACAAGTGGAGTAAAGATCTTTATAGTAATATATTCTAATTCTGCTATTAATTATGCCCTAACATCTTTGAAGAAACTTAAGCTAAACTCAAAACACCAGCAGTGCTTAGGTTCTGGTGGACAACAGGATGACTGTGAGTCAGCAATGTGCTCTTGTGGCCAAGAAGGACAATGGTCTCCTGGGGTGCAGCAAGAAGTGTCTGGCTAGCAAGTCGAGGGAGATTCTCCTGCCCCTCTACTCTGCCCTGGTGAGAAAACATCTGGAATACTGTGTTCATCATAAGNCACAGCAAAGGGCTACAGAGATGCAGAGGGCGCTGGAACATCTCTGTGAGGAGGAAGGGCTGAGAGAGTTGGGGCTGTTTAGTGTGGAGAAGAACAGCCTGAAGGGGGATCTGAGCAATGCTGATCAATATTGCCAGGGTGGGTGTTAGGAGGATGGAGTCAGACTCTTCTCAGTGGTCTCCAGTGACAGGACAAGAGGTAATGGACACAAACTTGAACATCAGAAGTTCCATTTAAACGTGAGGAGGATCTTCTTTAATTCAAAGGTGCTGGAGCCCTGGAGCAGGCTGCCCAGGGAGGTGGTGGAGTCTCCATCTCTGGAGACTTTCAAGGCCTATCTGGATGTGTTCCCATGTGACCTTCTCTACATGACCCTACCCTGGCAGGAGGGTTGGACTCAGTGGTCTCCAGAGGTCTCTTCCAAACCCTACCATTCTTTGATTCTATGAAACCAGTTGGTAGCTGCTGTATGTGGGGGAGAATTGAAATGGGATACATAGAGCATATTTCTTCTGTCTTAATCATTCTGAGTGGTAGTAGCAGAATTTCTGAAGTTATTCCTAACCATTGCTGCATATAAAGTGAGAAAGTGTTCCATGACTTGACCTTGTTCCTTTAAACTTCCAGAGATGCTGCCCTGGGTTGAACTGCTCAGTATCTCAAGTTTCCACTTGAAATGCAAAAGCCTGCTGAAGCTGTCCTGTGAGAGTGACCCATTTCTGTACATTGCACAACAGGCTCTTGCTAGGAGCTGTCTTGTTTGTTTGTGTTGCTCTGTAGGGTCATTTAAATTGCTTGAATATCTGCTTTTAATATTAATCACTGCAGAGATACCCAGATAGATACCCAGATGGAAGGGTGAATGAAAAAGAGATACAATCGATTATGTCTCAAAAAAAACCCCCAAAACCCTGTCTAGAGCTTTTTAGGATTCTTCTAGTGGAACTCAGCTTAAATGCCATCTATTCCCAAGGTCATTAGTACCCAGTGTAGCTGCTCACAAACAGGCACACTGGGATGGTGGCTGGCTTCCAGAAGCCTCTCAGAGGAGAAGCTGGCCAGCTCCAGCTCCTGCTCCGCCTGCCTGCGCCAGCAGCTGTTCACCAGCCTGCTGCCTCTGCTGCAGTGAGCAACTCCGGCCAAGCCCTGGGGGCTGCTGCCAGCAGAAAGAACTGGCAAATGGTACTCAAGGGGCACTTTTTGTGTCTACAAGTGTGTATTCAGTAGGCTTTCTGAGCAAATGAATTTGATGTGTGCAAACTTGAATACAGTTGGCTTCTGTGCTCTGACCTCCACGTGTACAAGTCCCACCACAGAATTAACCAGGCTGGAAAAGACCCCTGAGGTCATTGAGTCCAGCCTCACCTCACCCCTCTAACTAACTAACTAACTCAACCCTGGCACTGAGTGCCTCATCCAGCCCCAACCACCTCCAGGGATGGTGACTGCACCACCTCCCTGGGCAGCCCATTCCAATGCCAATCCCTCTTTTCTTGAAGAGCTTCTTCCTAACATCCAGCCTGAACGTGCCCCGCTGCAGTTTGAGCGTGTCCTCTTGTTCTGTCACTGAGTGCCTGGGAGAAAAGACCAACCCCACCTGGCTACAACCTCCTTTCAGGTAGTTGTAGACAGCTATGAGGTTTCCCCTGAGCCTCCTCTTCTGCAGGCTGCCCACCCCCAGCTCCCTCAGCCTCTCCTCACAGGGCTGTGCCCCAAGACCTCACCAGCCTTGGTGCCCTTCTCTGGACATGTTCAAGCACCTCAACGTCTTTCTTAAATTGAGGGGCCCAGAACTGGACACAGCACTCAAGGTATGGCCTAACCAGCACTGAATACAGGGGCAGAAGGACCTCCTGGTCCTGCCAGTTACATTATTCCTGATAAAGGCCAGGGTGCCATTGGCCTTCTTGCCCCCCTGGGCACACTGCTGGCTCATGTTCTTTGCTAATTTTTCTACAGATTTGATTTTGTCATTTACTTTGCATTCACCAAAGAAAATACTGTGTCTCATCTCTGCCTGGAGACACATTAGAAACACCAGAGAACCCTCACACAGCTTGTTGGACAGTGCTAGGATGTGGGGTTGCTTCTTGGGCAAAAGGAAGAGTTAAAAAAACAACTCAAACCTTGTGGTAAAGCTGTTGGTTTGCCACATCTCCATCTGGACTGCAATAGTTTTACCCATGGATTCCCACAGCCACAACTGCCTCCTGACTCAGGTGTGGTTTCTTTATTGGCTCCTCAGGTTCTCCTCTAAACCTGTAGTGGATGTGAATGAGAAGCTGCTCTTGTACCTGTGATGATGTCCTGCTTTAGTCAGCAACTCAGCTGTGAAGTAGCCAGCTGGATTATTGCTTGTATTTACCCTGGGGAGAGAGGTGGCATTGGTGCCTTCATTGCTGTATTGATGTATTTATTGACATCAGTTGTCTTCAGTCTTGTCTGTTTAATGAATGGAATTGATCCACTGAGCAGCTAGCTGATAATTCTGGGGCAAACACTCTAACTAGTCTTGTTACTAAAATTGAGCTTCAGCCCCTTATGGTTCAATCTGCCATAGCTCTAGTTGGCAAAATAGTTAAAAGACCCTAAATTTGGCAGTTTTTCTCCATCTAAATTACTCATTTAGCTGGGTTTTTATTAAACTGATTAAAGGCAAAATGTTTCAAATGCCCACACAGTATCAATGCCAAGAAATAAGAATGAAATTGGAGCATCTCTGCTACAACAACAGGTTGAGTGAGCTGGGGTTGTTCAGCCTGAAGAAGAGGAGGCTCTGGGGAGACCTAATAGCAAACTTCCAGTACCTGAAGAGGGCTACAAGAAGGATGGAGAGGGACTGCTTACAAAGGCCTGCAGTGATAGGGGAAATGGCTTCAAACTAGTGCAGAGCAGATTTAGATTGGATGTTCTGCACCATGAGGGTGGTGGAATACTGGAACAGGTTGCCCAGGCAGGTGGTTGGGGCCCCATCCTTGGAGATGTTCATAGTGAGGTTCAACAGGGCTCTGGGCAACCTGATCTAGTTGAGGATGTCCCTGCTGACTGCAGGATGGGTTGGACTGGATGAGCTTTGGAGGTCCCTTCCAACCCAGACTATTCTGTGATTCTGTGAAATGCCAGCTAATTTTTCTTTAGAAAAACTGAAATAAATAATGCTGATGTCAGTGCCTTATGTAAGATCCCTTGAATAGCAGCTCCAGAGTTTAAAGCTAAAGGAATAAAAGGCATGATGAAGAGGATGCAGGAAATACTTCTGAACTGTTGGTTATTTATTTGTAGCCCATTTGAAAGCTTTTCTGAGAAGATGCATTGGATTAGCTAATTGTTGGTAAGATGACTTTGTAATTCTGGATTAAGTCAGAAATAGGCATTAAAGAATAAAACTGCCTGCAGTAACTAGTGGGTCATGGCACCCTGACCAGGAGACTGGCACTGCTTTCCTTTATCTTTTCCCCAGTGATGTGTTGCATTGCCCCTTAGTTTGTAAAACATCTAATGGTGACAGATATGGCTGTGTTTGGTCAGGCATTAATTCCATGCTGCTCGTTAGTATTTGTTTTGCTGCTGGTGCTTATTGACTGGTGTCTATCACCTCACATGCTGCAAGATCATTTTTCTTGGCTAATACTCTTGCAGCCCTGTTGTCTGAAGGATGAAGGAAATAATGTGGACAAATACTTTGTTGCTTGTATTATGCAGTCAGGAAAGAAAAAGATCATAGAATGGTTTGGGTTGGAAGGGACCTTACAGATCATTGAGTTCTAACCCACTGCCATGGGCGGGGAAACCTCCTTCTAGCCCAGCTTGCTCAAGACCTCATCCAGCCTGGCCTTGAACACCTCCAGAGAGAGGACATCCACAACCTCCCTGGGTTCCTATTCCAGTGTCTCCCCACCCTCACTGGAAAGAATTTCTTCCTACTCTCCAGCCTCAGTCTCCCCTTTCCCAGCTTAAAGCCACTGCCCCTCATTCTGTCCCAAGAAGCCCTTGTCAAAAGTCTGTTTGTAATGAACAGCAGCATTCCCTGTCACTCTGCAGTAACACACGACCACTGAGGTCTTTGCATCCTCTTTTGTGGTGAAGGAATCTCTTTTACTTGAAGGAAATAGCTCAGTGCTTATTAGCAAGCACCTTCTCTGGCACTTCTGAAGCCACCTGACAGCATCCTAGCAGCAGAGTCCCTGCTGTTAACACCAGGAAAGCTCAAAGCCGTTGCCCCTCATCCTGTCACTATGAGCTATTGTCAGATTAAAACTGGCAATTAAAAGATGTATCCCAGTCTGAAGGAACACAGTTGCTGTCCAAGCATCCACTATGGTGTGACTCATTAGCAGTCTATTATTTCATTAAAGAGGACGGCAGCTGTGACCTGGTATCAGGAAGCCCAGAAGAGTGGCTCAGGCCAAAATGCTGTGCTTAGTCCTTGTCTGCAACTGTTTCTAGGCTGTGTTCCAGGTTTTCCTGCTGCTGCTGCGATTGTGTGTCTGAAATAGTTCAGTCTTGGATTTTTCCGATGTATTTTGATCTGTGGTTCAACCATACTCAAGTCTGTAACTTTATAAACTTTCTTCTCTGTTTGTTCTCCATTTGCAGCGTTTTTGAGGGCGTGAGCTGGGCTATTGCCCTCTTTACTGTCTGGGAGAAATATTTCCACAGCTACAAAGGATTATTCCAAGTATATTGCAGACTCTGAAGTTTTTCTTCTTAATAATGGAAAGGAGACAAAATCAGAAATTTAATCTCAAGTGAGATCTTGAAGTTTACAGTTCTACACAAGCTGCTGGAGAGTGCTCTGTTTTGTTTCTGAAGCACTGGTTTTAACTGGCATGCATGACTGATGAGACTGGGACTGCCTACTGGGCCTGGAAGTCAGTTCTTGTCCCGAGAACTCCCACTTGGGGGTAATAATCCTAATTAGAAGTCATCAGGTTAAGTCTTTGGAGAGAATCTGTTCTTGCTGAGAAATCAGACAAGCCCTCAGCTGATGTAGGCCTTCTTGTCATGTATTTTCAGAATATATAGAACATAAAGGTGTGGATGGGGAAGCAAGAGAGAAGTAGTGGCATGTGGCTGAAGTTGTGGGATTATACCATTGGCTTTTCACAAGGTTTCACCCAACCACTCTAATTTTTCACGGTTCAGAATGTATTTTCAGCATGAAAAATGCTGAAGCAGGCTGCCCAGAGAGGTTGTAGTGTCTCCTCTAGAGAGTTTCAAAGTGCATCTGGATGCGTTCTTGGATGACCTGCCCTTAGCTGACCCTGCTTTGGCAGGGCAATTGGACTCAATGGTCTCCAGAGGTCCCTCCAACCACTGCCATATTGTGATTCTATGAAAACAGTAACTNTCCTATCACTACCTGACACCCTAAAAAGTCCCTCACCAGCTTTCTTGTAACCCCCTTCAGATACCGAAAGGCCACAATAAGGTCTTCTCAGAGCCTTCTCTTCTCCAAACTGAACAGCCCCAACTCTCTCAGCCTGTCCTCATAGAAGTGCACCAGCCCTGAGTAAGCTGACTCCAGGATATCTCACCTGAGGACTAAAGATGTGTTCAGAGCACATATATCTTGTGTTTGGATTTCAAAGCAGTAACCGGTGACAGATTTGAGCACAGCATATCTAGAGGTGAACTTCTTCAGCAGCAGAAAGTTTTGCCAGTGCAGCTGGATTATGTGAGAAGTTGGAAACCATTCTTCAGTTTGATTGGATCTGTTGTCAATGTTCTGGAGATTTTGTTACTAACATTAAATGTTCTAATGGAATATATGCAGACAAAGAGATGTATGAGTGGGGCAGGTAATCACTGAGGGGTTTGCAGCCTTTGTACATCTTTTCCTTTGCTGTTCAAGCATCATTGTGTTTGTTGCAAGTGTAGAGAAGCAGCACAGATGCTGTTAAGTGCAGCTCCGCTGAATGGGCTCTGTCTGATGGATATTTTACAGCTCCTGTGCCTCTCATGCTCTTTAGCAGGTATCCTGCAGTGTCACGAAGAACCTTGAGCTGGAAATAACATGTGCTAGACTGTCACATATGGAGGGAATGAAGTTAAGCTTTCTCATCTCCTTAAGCATTGTGCCTTGCCCCTGATATTTCAGGGAGACCGGGGATGGTAGCAAGCCACACACATGTCCTGGGTGATGAAGAACCCTACCCACAGGATCTGCTGAGCCTTAAGTGAATGGTTTAGGTGGGAACTTGCACTGACACTGAAGTCCACACTGCCTGCTGGTGTGCACTGATGACAAAGGATGAGAGGAAGTGGCCTCATGTTTCACTAGGGGAGGTTTAGGAAAAGTTCATTCACCAAAAGGGTGATCAAGCACTGGACCAGGCTACCCAGGGAGTCATGGAGTCACTATCCCTGGAGGTGTTTAGAAGACTTTTGGATGAGAATTTAGGGACATGGTCTGAGAGTTGTTTCCAGGGAGATGTTAGGTTATGGTTGGACTCAATGATCCTAAGATCTGTTCCAACCAGGCAATTCTATGATTCAATGACATGTGAAGCCTGGGATGTCCATCTGAACACTGTGCTGCTGCCAGCCTTTCAAGTGTTAGGGGTGAGCCAGTCACTCAGATGAGTGACTGAGGCTCTTATAAACCCCTCTGCCTTCCCAAAGGGGAAGAGAAAGGCGATGATGGAGGCTGTATCTCCATAGGAGACCTTGGTCTGCAGAGGAGCAAGTCGAAGCTAGAGCCTTTCTGCACTCCCAGACCTTGGCAGGAACTCTACTCATCAGCTTCTTACTGCTAGAAGCAGCCTTTGGCTGTGCAAACCTGCCCTAAAGTGGGGCAGAAAGTGCAGAGAGTGACCAGGAGACTGAGATGGGAAGTGACAGCACTGACCTGAGTTAGTTCTGCTGTAGCTCAAACCAAGACAGCAGCCTTTAGCTGCTCTCCTTGGCATGATCAAGTGCCATAAAGAAAAAACCCACAAATAAGTTCTGATGTTTTCTGAGGGGGGGAAATGGCCTGAAATTGTGCCAGGGGAGGTTTAGATTGGAGATTAGGAAAAATTTCTTTGCTGCAAGAGTGATTGGGAATTGGAACAGGTTGCCCAGGGAGGTGGTGGAGTCCCCATCCCTGGATGTGTTCAAGAAATGTGTGGCCATGGCACATGGGGACATGGTTTAAAGACTATGATGGCATTGGGCTGAAGGTTGGACTCAATGATCTTAGAGAGCTTTTCCAGCCCAAACAGCTCTATGATTGTATGCTATACCTGATTCAGCCAGCATTTTCCATAGTACATTTGGCTGTGTTTGCTACAGTAAAAGCAATGGAATCTTGGAAGTGAAAATACACCAACTGCATGTAGTGCACAGGAAAAGTCAGGTGCTGAGCATCTGCATGGGCGAGCAAAATCCTTGGAAAATTAAGCAGGGAAAAAAGGGAGGAGCAGCTTGATGCTGTTTTTATTTTGTTGTGGCTGTATTTAGTGCCTAGAGAACCTATTTTTAATTCTTTAAAACATGTCAATTTGTTAACTGAGAATTATGTAAAGAGAGGTGGTTTTTTTTTCCCCCTCAGTACAAGGGAGCATGAGTAGCTTGCATATCAAGGGATGGGGAAAAACTGTCTCAAAACAGAGGCTCCAGAAAGGGGACCAGAAAATAAGGCTATGGAGAGCTACCCATGACCCATGATCCTAGAATGGTTTGGATTGGAAGGGACCTTAAAGATCACCTAGCTCCAACCCCCTGCCATGGGCAGGGACACCTTCCACTAGAGCAGGTTACTCAAGGCCATGTCCAACTTGCCCTGCCTTGTGTCTTTAGTCAAAGCAGGCATTTAGTAAAGGGTTTTGTTAAGGTGATCAGTTGGATACAAAGCATTTTCAGTGGCAGTGTGTGTTAGGACTGACTGCAGGGCTTGCTAAGCTATTTTAGTTTGAGTGGGATCCATTTATTTATTTATTTCATATGCTTCCTTTTAAAAGAAGTTGCTTTGCATAGTGGGAGGAGGTAGAAATAGTTATTTCAGAGCCCTGTTTTAGCAGAGTTCTTATGCATAACTTAAAATGAAGCCATTTTTTTACTTAGGGCTCAGTTTGCCTAGCAGAAAAAGGATGTTTTGAATAGGAATCATAGAATCCTAGAATGGTCTGGGTTGGAAGGGACTTTGAAGGTCATCTAGTTCCAACCCTGTGTTAAGGGCAGGGACCTCCCACTAGCCCATGTTGCTCAAGGCCTCATCCAGCCTGGCCTTGAACACCTCCATGGAGGGAGCATCCACAACCTCTCTTGGGGAAAGAATTTCTTCCTCATCTCCAGTCTCAGTCTCCCCTCTTCCAGCTCAAAGCCATTGCCCCTTGTCCTGTCAGTACAAGCCCTTGCCAAAAAGTCTCTCCCCAGCTTTCTTGTAGCCCACTTCAAGTACTGGCAGGCTGCTCTAAGGTCTACCTGGAGCCTTCTCTTCTCCATTTAATATCCATGTGCACACAGGAAAAAAAAACTTATTGTGAGTGATAATAAACACATTTTTCCACAGCTCTGTTCTGCTGCCAGTGACAGTTAATACTTGCAGTTCTTTTGTGATGAGAGCCAGTACATTAATTCAGCAGCTACTGAGCTAATGTTTAGCTGAGCCTTCATTTGGATGAAGAATGAGGACTTTCCAAAAAAGCTGATGACAGAGGAGAACCTTTTGGGATTTAATGAGCATTGTTTTGAGAGAGAGAGAGAGAGAGAAGGGAGTTGGGGTGAAAGGGAGGAGTTTCAGTGTGATGATAGAAAAGACTTTAATTGCCATAGGAAATGGACAAGCTTGGAGAAATTAATTAAATGAGTTACTGAAATGACTGTAGTGGTGTTAGAGATGCACAGCAGTGTGGAGGGCAAGAGAGGGCAGCTTGGGCTAGCTTTTTATGTGGAAATAATTTTAATGAAAACCATTGAATGGTATGGATGGGAAGGGACCTTTAAAGCTTATCCAGTCCAACCCCCCTGCAGCCAGCAGGGACATCTGTAACTACGGCAACTTGCTCAGAGCCACAAACAACCTGACCTGGGATGGTTCCAGGGATGGGACATCTCCCACCTCTCTGGGCAGCCTGGGCCAGCCTCTCACCACCCTTAGTGTAAAGATGTCATCCTTCTCTCTAGTCTGAATCTGCCTATTAGTTCAGACTGTCACCCCTTGTCCTCTCATATCAGACCCTGCTCAAACTCTGTCCCCAGCTTTCAGATTGCCCTCTTGGAGCACTGAAAGGCCACCAGAAGGTCTCCCTGGAGCCTTCTCTTCTGCAGGCTGAACAAGCCCAACTCTCTCAGCCTGGCCTCACAGCAGAGGGCTTCCAGCCCTGCCAGCATTGCTGTGGCCTCCTGTGGCCCTGCTCCAACAGGTCCCTGTTTGTGCTGAGGACTTCAGAGATGGCCCCAGCACTGCAGGGCAGGTCTGAGCAGAGCAAAGCAGAGAGGAGAATCTCATCTCTCAAGCTGCTGGCCAGGATATGGTCCTTCTGTGCAGGACTGCTCTCAGTCACATCATTCCCCAGCAGGACAAGAGGTGATGGACACAAACTTGAACATAACAAGTTCCATCTAAACACAAGGAGGAACTTCTTTAAGGCTGCTGGAGCCCTGGATCAGGCTGCCCAGGGAGGTGGTGGAGTCTCCATCTCTGGAGCCTTTCAAGGCCTACCTGGGCATGTTCCTTCATTAGATGAACCTGCCTAAGTGGGGTGGTTGTACCAAATGATCTCTGGGGCTTGTTTCCGACCCCTAGCATTCTGTGACTTTGAAGCAGAATGGCAAAAACTACCAGGGAAAAAGTATGAGATGAAATAACTGCTTCTGACTGTGTTCAGGGTAAACAGAGAGTGTGCAAGATAAAATAGATACAGACACCAGCACAGAGAGCTTGGAACACAGAGAGATAAAATTAGTATTGCAGAGGGATTTCAGCACAAGTGAGTGTCTATCAACTAATCAGTAACAACCCAGCTGAAAATGAGAAGCAGCTTGCTGGGAAAGCTCTGGGGCATCTTACCAAAATAAACAGTAGGAAAAAACCAATTTGGAGGCTTTAAAATGGAGCTGCATCCATTCAGCAACAGTCTTTCAAGATGTGCTGGAAAATCCTGTTCCCTGACCTGGGGAGGGGCTTTGCCCTACAGAAGCAGTGGCTTCTTGGATTAGTAGCTGCTGAAATGAACAGCAGAGTTGTCATTTGCCTCTGCAGCCCACACGCAGGGGTTGCTCTGTCATCAGGCTACTTACTGTTTGTTGTTCTGAAGTTCACAGCACCAGGGGAGGTTTAGATTGGAGATTAGGAACAATTTCTTCCCTTCAAGAGTGGTCAGGCTTTGGAACAGGCTGCCCAGGAAGGTGGTGGAGTGACTATCTCTGGAGGTGTTCAAGAAACCTGCGGACATGGCACTTAGGGACATGGTTTAATGGTCATGGTTGTGGTGGGTTGGTGGTTGGACTGGATGATCTTAGAGGGCTTTTCCAACCAGTTCTGTGATTCTGTCAGGACCAGTTAGGTTAAACTTTGAATGGAGCAGGAGTAGGACAGGAAGAAGGGGGATGAATTTAATCTTGAGGAAGGTAGATTTATACTGGATATTGGGAAGAAATTCTTTACAGTGGGGGTGGTGAGGCACTGGAACAGGTTGCCCAAGGAAGTTGTGGATGGCTCCTCTCTGGAGGTATTCAAGGCCAGGCTGGATGTGGTCTTCAGCAACCATTCTAGTGGGAGGTGTCCCTGCCCATGGCACAGCATTGGAACCAGATGATCTTTAAGGTTCTTTCCAAACCGAACCATTCTGTGAGTCTGTGATTCCTTGCAGTAATGGAAGGAACAGAAATCTCAACAGAGAATAATGGGGTTTGGGAATAGACAGTTCCCTGGCTGGGCAGGTTATTGATGTTGGTAGGTGTTAGGAGAGTTGAATGTTTGTTGTGACTGGCTGTGCCTGCTGAAGCCCCTGGGAGATCTTCCCAGTCACTTCAGGGAGTTTTATATTTAATACGTTTAGATTGCAAACTCATTAGAGAGATAGCTTTGGCTATCTTCTGTCAAGGACTTCTCACACAGTGGCCTCAAGTAACGTACTGTACAAGTATCTTGCTGAGTACACTTTGTACCACCAGGGAAAGCTGCAACCCCAGTGTCCCCAGTTCTGCCCTGCTTGCTTTATTTTCCTTAGAAAGGAACAGCCTTTCATCTAAGTTAAAAGCTCAGAGTGAATGACCCACAGCACCTTGCCCAGGACCACAATGGCCAGGGAGGTTTGAAATCTCTGCAGAGAAGGAGACTCCACAACCTCTCTGGGCAGCCTGCTCCAGGGCTCTGGCATCCTCACACCAAAAAAGTTTCTCCTCCTGTTCAGATGGAACCTCCTGGGTTGCAGTTTGTGTCCATTGACCCTTGTCCTGTCGCTGGGCACTGCTGACAAGAACCTGGCCCCATCCTCTTGCCCTCTACCGTTCAACTGTTGCTGAGCATTGATCAGATCCCCCCTGCGGCTGCTCTTCTCCAGACTCAACAGCCCCAGGGCTCCCAGCCTTTCCTTCACAAAGAGATGCTCCAGGCCCCTCATTATCTTTGTAGCCTCCACTGGACTCTCTCCAGTAGTTCCCTGTCTCTCTTGTACTAGGGACCCCGGAACTGGACCCAGTTCTCCAAGTAAGGCCTCACCAGGGTACAGCACAAGGGCAGGAGCCCATCCCTCAACCTGCTGGCCACACTCTTCTTGATGCACCCCAGCATCCCATTGGCCTTCTTGGCCATTAAAGCACCTTGTTCACTCCTGGGGAACTTCTAAATTAATAGCTCCAGAAGTTATTCTTACTTCAGTTTTGGTATTCACTCTTTATACCACCAGTGCACTGCAGTGGCAGGCAGCTGCAGGACCTGGAGTTAGGAACAGAAAGATCAGAGCAAGCTGCCAAAGTTGTTTGTGTTTTCTCTTTGTTGTACACCAGCGCTGATGGAGCTGCTTGATTTCACAATAGGTTGGAAAGCTGTTTTGTGGGACTCTTCCTGTAATGGTTTGGTTTTATTAGCAGGCATTTATCTGTGTGATGTATTTATGGCTTTTAAAAAGGCTTGGCTGTGATATGCAATTTCACCACCCGCAAGCAGCTTTCAAATTGCACTGTATCAGGGCTCTGTGTTTGGGATCTGCTGGAAACGAGGCAGTATTTGAATCATTAGAAATCATCTTCTGCAGCACAATACCTTTAGGCTGCCTTCAGTGTGACAGCAAAACCACTTCTCTTGAATCTGTATCACTCTGAATTATCTTAACTTGTGGGAAAGTTGTTTAACTTCCAAAGGTAGCAGAAACCAGGTAATCACCTTAATGTCTGCCAGTGGTGAGAGACACGTGTGGGGATGCTTCAAATCAGTTCTTGGTTGTGCCATGGGGACATGGTGCTAAGGTGTCTGCTCTGTGCCATGCACTAACATCAGCTGAAGTTATAGGATCCTAGCTAGAATTGTAGAATACCAAGTTGGAAGAGACCTCAAGGACCATCTAGTCCAACCTTTCATGGCAATAGCATGGTCTAGACAAGATGGTCCAGCACTGTGCCCAGCTATACCCTAAAAGCATCCAAGGGTGGGGAAAACCCTAAGCTAGTACTGCTCTCACCAAAGGCAATTACAGTCACAGACTGGTTTGGGTTGAAAGAGACCTTTAAAGCTCATGTAGTCCAACTCCCCTGCAGTCAGCAGGGACATCTGCAACCAAGTGAGGCTCAGAACCCCATCCAGCCTGACCAGGGATGGGGCATCTACCACCTCTCTGGGCAATCTAAGCCAGGATTTCACCACTCTCAGTGTCAAACATTTTTTCCTTCTCTCCATTCTGAATCTCCCACTTTTAATTCAAATCATCACCTCTTGTCCTGTCACAACAGCCCTTGCTTAAATGTCTGTCCTCAGCTCTCTGTTTGGCCCCTTTAAGCACTGAAAGGTCACCAGAATGTCTCCATGGAGCCGTCTCCAGGCTGAACAAGCCCAATTCTCTCAGCCTTGCTTCACAACAGAGGGCTCCCAGCACTCCCAGCTTTGCTGTGGCCTCGTCTGGCCCTGCTCCAACAAGTCCCTGTCTGTGCTGAGGACTCCAGAGCTGACCATAGCACTGCAGGAGAGGTCTCAGCAGAGGGGCAGAATCCCCTCCCTGCCCCTGCTGCCCATGCTGCTGAGGATCAGCCCAGGACAGGCTGGCTCTGGGCTGGCAGCACTTGGTGCCGGCTCATGTCCAGCTTGTCACCTACCAACACTCCCAAGTCCTTCTCCACAGGGCTGCTCTCCAGCCCTTCATCCCCAGCCTGGACTGAGACCAGGGGTTGCTTTGACCCACGTGCAGGACCTTACACTTGGCATTGCTGAACCTCATGAGGTTCACACAGTCCAGCTTCTCAAGCTTGTCCAAGTGTCTCTGGATGGATCCTGGTCCTCAGGTATGTCAGCTGCACGACTCAGCTTGGTGTCTCAATCCCACTGTGTCATTCATGAGGATATGAAGTTTTGAGAACTATATAAACAAAGCTGTTTAGAAAGTGCCACATGAGGTCGCATTCTGTGTAGGTCAGTCTTTTCCTGCTTGGAAGAGTGTATTTTAGATGCAGCTTTCTTAAAATGAGTGCTGCTGAAGTACCTATTGATGTGGTATCCAAGCACTGCAGACTGATTTGGGAGGGGAATGGACAAGTCTGGCATTTTTGTCTCCCTGTTAGTAGTGGTTTCCTATTGCCTTGCTAGAGGGCTAGCTCACGGTGATGTGTCTCCAGGGCTGTGGCAGCCTTGTGAGTTCTACAAATGCCTTCAGGTGAATGGGTTAACCTTCAGCTGGGGTGGGGGGGTGAAACTAGAGGATCTTTGAGGTCCCTTCCAACCTAAACCATTCTATGATTCTAGAGAAAAAATTCTTACCTTGGTTTCCAGTCTAGCAGGAATTTGTGTGGCAGGTAAGTGCAGGTGAATGGTAGGTTGTAGACTTAACTGTTCAGCTTCAGGCAGGTGGTTGACCAAAAGGGAGCACCTCAGGGCATTTTGACACTAAAGATAGTCATTTTCAAATCAGTTTGGACCATCAGAATATAGAATCATGGATGCATTTTGCTTGGAAAAGTCCAACCAATCAGCTTAAGACAACAATGGCCATGAAACCACGTCCCAAAGTGCCATGGCCACACATTTCTTGAACTCCTCCAGGGATGGGGACTCCACCACCTGCCTGGGCATCCCGTTCCAATGCCTGACCACTCTTGCAGGGAAGAAATGTTTCCTAATATCCAAGTATTAGGACAATTTGCTTTTGCAAAGTTCTAATATTTTGCAGCATCTTTGACACTTCATGCTCCTCTTTAGCCTGAGGAACTTCATAGGTAATGCTGTGATGAGGAGCATTTGGCTGACCACCTGCTCTCTGTTCTTCTGCAAATGTTACAACTGGCCGTGAAACAGCTCTCAACTGATCACTTGACCACGGCAAATGAGCTGCCCTCATCAGTGTGTTCTGGTATATATTTAACTTAATAATATCAGCAGATGGTCGTTGTGTTGATTCATGAAACAAGGGAGGAAACTTGGCTGTCTTGATAGCATAAGGCCTGGGTGCTGAGCATTGGAGTGGGGCAAGAAACAGGGAACAGGAAGAAAAAAAGGAATTTTTTGTGGAGTGGAGTTGTTTGGGTTTTTTGTTGCTGGGTTTTTCGGGGTTTGGTTTTTGGTTTTTTGGGGGTTTTTTTGGTGGTTTGTTTGATTTTGGGGTTTTAATGAAGGATCTCTGTGGAATAAAAGGAAAACAAGTTTAAGTGAGTGACCAAGCCTGCACATGTGGTCACTTCCCTGGAGACAGAGACTTAATGCACAGGCCTGATTCTGCTGGAAAGCACCACTGATGGTGCTGTGAAGAGGGGAGATGGGAGTACAGTAGTTTGTAGAACTGTGAAACCTCAGAGAGGTTGTGGAGTCTCCTTTTCTGGAGAGATACCAAACCCAGCTGGACATTGTGATTCGGGCAAGCTGCTGTGGCTGTCCCTGCTTTAGCAGGATCTTGGACTGGGTGATCCCTAGAGATTTGCTTCCAAACCCCGCTATGTTGGGATTGTGTGAAACTTCTCACTCTGCTGTTCTCATTAATAACAAGACTTTTGTAAGGGAAAAAAAATATTTAAGTAATAGTTCTTTTTTTTTTTTTTTTTTTTAAAGAACACCTTTAATTGGATCCCCATTAATTAGGATGTAGCGAGAGATTTAACCGAGAAGCTAATTCCATAAAATATTCAGGAAGTCTCCTTGTTATCTAAACCAGGAAGCTCACAAATTCCCAGGCTGGACCAGCTCAAAGGAGCAACTGGATTTGGTTCCCTGTGCTGTAATTTCCACCCGAGCAGCACTGTTTACAGGAGCACATTCTCCTGAGCAGGAGCTTAATCTCCTACTTTGGTTCCTGTTTCTCCTGGCTGCTGATTAGCTTTGCTGTCTTATCAGTGTGTGTCATAGTATGTGACTATAAATTGACTGTGCAGTGAGGAGGGAATAGGGCTCGCCTTCACAGATGCTGCTGTTGCCATGGAGATAAAAGGACCAATGGCCTTTTCTTGGTTTGGACTGTACTACAGCGTTCAGACGGAGATGGTGCAGTCGAAAACGCAACATTTGGTGCTTCTCTATTTCAGTCTAAATAGCAAATGAGAGAGCATATTGCTTTTTCTTGGGGATGAAGTTTGATAATAAATACAGCTTCGGGACTTTTTGCGGCAGCAGAGAGCAAGCCCACCCAGGATGTGAGAAGAGTGTGGCTGCTTTACGCCTCCTGAACCTCCTCTCTGGGAAAAACCTTTTGGCTTTGCAACATATAACCCTGTAGAGCCTTTGGGTTTATCTGATGCAGTGTTTGATGCTGGTTACATCACCAGCTTACTTATCTGTGATATTCCACCGTGGCTGATCTTGAATGAGCATGCAAAAGCTGTGAATGTGATCTTTATTTTTATTTTTTTTTTTTTGTTGCTGTTGTTTGAATTAATTAATTTCCTTAAGAAAGAGCTTTTCTACCTCAGGTTGCGTGAAAAGAAAATATAAATACCCAATCCACCTGACAGTCAAGGATGGCTTGCAGAAGGTGTTATTTGTGAGTACCTTTTCCTTCCTCATCTGTCATCATGTCTCCGGTATCGGTGTGGAGGACTCCAGAAGCGGGAGCAGTGATCAGTTTATTGTTTGGTGGCTTTCTTCTCCACGAACCATTTTTAGGGTGTTACCTTTTTTTTTGGGCAGCTGAATGCTCCGTGTCTTAGAAACGCGTAGATGGTGCTTGTGTTTCTGCATAGGGCTACTCAATATATGACAGAATAAAGTGAAGGAGTCTATGTTTAGCAGTGGAAATATATAACAAACTCCCATTTTGCATCCAAGAAGCCACACAGGGTGCTAGGACTTCTGTCTGTGATGAGTCAAGGATCTCTCTTCCATTTTGTTTGAATGCTTTGTCATATTAGAACCTCATCATTTGTCTTTTAAATACATCACTGTTATTGCACTGCTATGGAATGCAACCTTCAGCAGAATAGGATCAACAGGCAACAGATTGTGGTGGTGGTGTTGTGGTTGCATATATGCCTGATCGAAACCTAAGGATGCATTAATTGCTCACTATTTAATTCAGCGGTTTCTGAAAGGTTGTAGTCAGCAGAGCAGGAGTTCAGTGTTTCATCCTTTCAGTACAGTGCAGCAGCTCTTTGCCTGAGTTGTCACGTTTGGCAGAGTGCTTCTCCACTTGCAGCCAGAGAAGGATGGTGCTGAAGTTTGCATCTGCTTGTGGTGGCAGCAGCAGGGTAAAGATGGAAACCACACTGGGTGGCTTGCTTTGATTCTAGTGGTTCTACATAACCCTTGCTCTGAGCTTTCCCCTAACCCATACCATGATGATGTTCCACCTCAGGGTAAAACCAGAACAAGACAGACAACAGTGTTCAGTTGTCTGCCAGCCACTCTCACTCCCATCAGTGCTTCTCTTCTAAGTGGTCTGAAATGGCTGTGCCTGGTGCTTGTATTCCTGAACCCTGCTTAAAGGTCCTCTCCCTTTAGGGTTAAATTTAGGTTTGCCAGAGGGTTGTTCATTAAGCAACTGCAATTGGCATCTGTAACCTTTTAAATTATTTGAGTAGCGCCTGTGAGGGTCTTAATTTGAGTAAATTTGCTCCTTTGGTAGCACTGTCCAGACAGAGGAACCATTCAAGAACAAACTACTCAAAATGAATACTGAAAGAGTGTTGAAGTCTGTTCCTAAGTTTTCCTCAGCCTTCTGGTGTATGGTGGTGGCATGAATGGTCAGGTCGAAATGGTTTGAAATCAAAACAAACTCAGAACTGTAGGCAGGAAGAAGTGAACTTGGGAAACAAGTCGTAGCCATTCACGTGTATGTGGATCAGCTTTAAACAGAGCGCCGTGTGTTTACACCAGGGAGAAGCAGTACTGTTTGTGTTGGACTCCATTTTAATGGGAGTTCTGGGGTTTGGGGATTTTGTAACTCAGCAGGGCACAGAATTTGATGTAGCACTTCAGGACATGGTTTAATGGCCACGGTGGTCTTAGGCTGAAGGCTGGACTCAATGATCTTAAAGGTCTCTTCCAATGAAAACAATTCAGTGCTTATCATGTGGTGTGACAGAATATTTTACTCTCCTTAGGCTGCTTTCTTTAGCTGCAGTATTGCAAGCTTATTTATAGAAGCATCTTGTCCAGCATTTTCCTCTATTACTACCTACGTCTGATATCTTTTACCTACTTCATCACGTTGCTGTAGAAAGCAAGATCTGAACTGTGGCTTCTCCTATAATTCTGTATTTTAACTGCCATTTAGGCAAGTTGATGCTGATAGTTGGAAAGAAGGAAAATGTAAGCCTGAGGGCTTTTGTAGAACTAACTCTCTAGGACATAGGTACTCAAAATCTTTGTGTTCTTTAAAACTAATCTGTTCTGAATGCTGAAAATCTGTTAAACAGTGGAATACAGCAGGCCTTTCATGGATGGGTTAGTTTTGAGATGAAAAATACTCTTAAGTCTGTCAATATTCTAATAATATGGATATTAAGACTTTGGCCTTAGGGAAAAAACCCATAAAAATAATTGAAATAAAACATAGATGGTTGGATAGTTGCTGTTCTAAAAACAGATAAACAACAACATCAGGCTACTAGGATTAGAAAAAGCTTTCTCTCTTTTTTTTCAGCTACTGCACTGAATCAAGCAGATGTCAGCTTCCCATTGTTTTAAGTGATAGGATTTGCCTTGCTGTAAATCTCTCACGCTGCTGTGTAATTTCCTTCTCTGTACATTAAAGTTTTCCCTCTTTCCCGAGCTTCAGATCCAATATGCGTAGATGTTGCTGTTTGGATTTGCTTTTCCTCTGATTATTGCTTCTGTGAGATGAGAATGGGGCTGCCTTTGGTAATGTCACTTGGAGTTTCCTGAGCAATCCGGGCATCTGACTTAATGGCTTGGGAAATGCAGAAATGATGTGGTGAATCCATCAGATTCCTGATTTTTTTTTTTCCTTCTACCATGCACAGTTTCATGGCTCTTTGCTCATTGTTCCTGGTGTTGTGCAGTGTGAGGCTTTCACTATGGATTTGGAGAGTGACTCATAAGCACAAATGGTACAAGTAGGCTTTATACTCATTGGAAATGCTCGTACATCACCCTTCAGAAGAGATGAGTTTGCAGTAAGACTTAATCAAAAGGGAACTGAAAGTTCATAATTATAAGTAGCTACATATTAATGAGTTTAATTAAATTCACCCTGGTTACAGCTAGCCCAGTACTGGAGGCCTCATACAAACCGTGTGTGGCTGGGATACAAAAGCATCACCTCTTGCCTGAAAGCAAAAAAAAAAAGGTGATAGTCCTTTTAAAAATAATTATCCATGAGGTTAATTAAGCACTGTGCTCCAGGATGGGACAGAAATAGCTGCTGCTCTTTGGTGTGCTGTGACGGCACTGGGTTTTATTCTCTAAGAGATGATCATTATGTGAAGGCCCTTTTGATGGAGGAAAGGTCAGTGAAAGCCTTCTCTTGACAAACCCAGCTGTGGGCACTTGAGCAGGAAGCACTTAAAGGGTAGTAGCATTCAAAACAAGGACCTAGCAGTCTGCTTGATACTGCAGCATGCACAGATGCTGGCTTTTAATCACTTTGATGGCAACCAAATCTTAGGAATTGAGCAAAATTCAGTGGTCTGTACACTAGGCTACCTGTGCCGATCTCTTAGAGCTGCAGATGTTGTTGAGCATCCTTGATACCTACAGAAACTCTCTCTGGGATTCTGCTAACAAATACCCTAGCCAATAATGCTTGTAACTAGGTTTTAGGACTGCTGCGTGGGAGGGGGGCAGAGATGGAAGGGGAGAGATGCCAACATAGCAAGTTATGCTGCTTCCTGTTACCTGGGTGGCTTTCTTGACTCTCAGACAAGGTGTCTATAGTGATGTTCTCTTGCTATGAGTTGTCTTGCTACCTTCCTATGATTGGGTGCCGAAGAAGCTGTGTACAGCAGGGATTCATCTCGTTGAAAGGAGACGTTGGGAATAAAGGTGTTTGTTGTAGTCTTCTGTGCTGTGTGCTGGTCTCTGTCAAGGACATAAGGACTGTAAGGGGTTTACATATTACTTTCGTATAACTGCCATTCAGAAATGGTCTGTAGGGAAGAAACAGAAATTAATAAGAACACTGTGGAAAAAAAAACAGTATTTGCCCTATGCCACCAGAGCTTCTCCTTGACATACTTGGCTGCAGGCTGTTGGACATAGAGTGAGATGAACTGAATAAAAATAAAAGGCCAAGATACTTCTGTGCTACTTTAAAAGCTAAATTCATACTGTCCTGTGTATTCTGGGTGAAGGTCTGAGCAGTGAAAGGATGTCAGAACAGCAGGAATTTGGCCTTGCAAATGCAGATGGATCACCTGCTAAATCTTCTCTTGGTGGACGTGTTTGCAGCAGCTACAGTCAAGCCTGGACTGTGAGAAGGTTGTATGTGCTGCCATATACCTGCTGTTTCCTCTGCTGGGATGAAGTGCCAAAAGGCAAGTTGTCTTGTGATCTTACTTGGTGTGTTTTGTTCTGAAAGCCTTCCCAGCAGGTTCATAAGTGTGTTAATAAGCAGACTTTGAGCTGGAGTCACCAAGAATCTGTGCTGCTAAGACTTCCATTGTTCATCACCTGCTTGGAGATCAGGTTGGTTATATTCCAACTTCTGGGCTTTTTTACTAAAGAAACAGAGTTATTGAGCAAGGACAGGACAGACTACCAGTTTTCAACTACAGCCTTTTCTAGTCTCAGCTGTAACCATAGCTGTGGATTGAAGAGAGAAAAAAAACATCTTCAACTTGGAAAACAATTATTTGTCATGGGGATAAAGCACTGAGAGATGGAAGTGATTGTTTTAGTAGCTCATAAGCATGAATCCAACCTGACAAACCATTCTTGGCTACCTCAGGTGATGTTGAAGTGAATGGGCTCGTGCAGGGGATGAATTTGTCTACCACTTGTGCTCTCTACCAGCTAACTTTAAAAAGGATGAGTGTTAACCAGCACAGAGTTAACTACAGAGTGCCTGCAGTGGGATGGGAGCCTGTGCTGGTATCAATCTTTCCTACAGCTTGCACATACTCATTGGAGGACAGCATGGAAAAATGTAGCAGAAGAAAAGGAGGAATACTGGCAGATGAAGGGGAACAGATTGTTATTTCATAAAAGGAGAGGGATAGTAGATGAAGTAATAGGACTGTAGCAAATCCCAGCAGTTATGATCTTGGCAGTGTTGGGTTAACAGTTGAACCTGATGATCTTAAAGGTCTTTTCCTACCAAAATGATTCTGTGATGCTACAGGCAAATGTACCTGGTAGACTCCTGTCATCAACCACATCATTGACCTGATAGACAAGATTTCTTCCTGCTGTAGTCCTGTACCAATACTCTTTTACTAAGCATCTGGGAGACAACAGTCTCTCGGTCTTTTCTGTTGGGAAGCTGAGAATCTTGTTAGGAAGAAGGTCTGAGATAATGATGTCAGCCTACTCACAGCTTTACACATCCTACAAATTACACAGTAGCAAACTACTTTAAAGTAAAGGGTTGGTTGGGGTATCCTATAGCAAACACTGTGTGCTGCTATGAGTTAGCAGGACAGGCTTTCTGCAGGCAATGAATGGGTGAGTGGGTGGATGGATGGATGGATGGAATGTGCTCCAGTTGGTAGCCCAGCAGCACTGTCCTGCTACCTGGAGAAGGAAGGTGGATACCAGCCCAGTAAGAGGATGTTTTGAGAACAGTAAGAGAATCATCTGTTAAAGCAAAATTAACTTCATCTCAGTAGCCTGTTATTCTGTTCTGCCAGGCTGTTTTAAAGCCAATACTGAGAAAAGTGTCTGCTGAGTTTGGAAGGCTTGCTGGTGATTGTAAAAGAAAATGAAAACAAACAGAGAGTTGTATTTTTCTGTGGTGACCAGGAATCTGTTTCTCATTTTATTTATACATCTGAGCCAGACTCTAGCACTGAAAGAGTAAAATGCATGGTCATTTCTGCTCTCTGATAGACATGAAAATGGTAAAATGTGTGGTTTCTGATGGCAAACACGATGAAATGCATACAGAAGTGAGAGGAACAGTTAAACCTCCTTTGGGGCTCCTACCCAATTCACAGCTGGATTTTTCTCATTACATTGGGATCCTGGGGGAGGTGTGATTTCAAGATGATGGGTTAGATCTGGTTGTGTTTTTACTGTTTGGCTAGGCTGTTCTCCAAAGAGCTTCCTTTGGCAAGTAGCTACCTGCCTGTGAGTACATGGGGAGAGTGAGAAGAACCTTGGCCTGAAAGTGGGAAATTGCCAAGCTTCCTTCTCACCAGGATGCTGTGGTGATGGTTCAGGTGCTTAAATCACCTAAGAAGGGTTCATCAATTTAGTCATTTGTCCTATATCAGTGCTGAAGTAGCTGTGCTCAATTTATAATCTTCAATCATATTTCGAAGGCCACAGATTAGGGAGGTAGAAGCTGAACTTAGCAAGGCCAAGTATCTATGGTACCATGACCAGGAGACATGACTGCTTCTCCAAATTACTGACATGTATTTCTTCTGATGCCTTTAGGTGGTTAGCAAATCAATTCTTTTTTGATTGCAAACTTGTGTTGAAGGCTAACTGAAAACTCTAGATATACAGTTCAAAGAAAACACACCAAAAAAGGCATTTGAACTTTTTCTGATACCTTCTAGAGGAGTAAATGGATGGAATTATCATTTTAGCAGGTGATTGAAGGCATAAAATGCCACACATGGGTCTTAGATTGTGCCAGCAGAAGGTGGATTTGCTTTGGGTGAAATTAGTATGCTATGGCAGAGCTATAAAGGCTGAGCCTCATCATTTATCAGGCTGACTGGGCATCAACTAGTGGGATCTAAAGGAACCAAAACTCTGAGTCAAGATGTCTTTGAGTTTTAAAATTCAGAGCAGAGTCCAACCCTTATAGTTTGCTTTGTAGCTAGTTGGGCAAAGAGCCTATCTTTGAACACCCTGAGGAATGGCTGAAGTCTTACTTTCTGTATTGTAGAGTTAGATAATGGTTGGGCTTGATCTTAAAGGTCTTTTCCAACCAAAATGGTTCTGTCAGTCTCTGAATGTACTCTTTTGCCATCTGCACTGTCCTTGTGGAACACAGCAATGAGATAGGGGAACTTAATTACAAGCCTGCAGTTGAATGTTGTCATATTTTATCTGCTCCATACCTGCTCCTAGGACACAGAGAGTGCCTCTGCACTTACTGCTTGATAAACCTCTGGCACTTCTTATTTGCTATCAAGGTGACTGGACTCTTGCATTTCTACTGCACCTTGGAAATGAAACTCAAAGCTGTTGAGCTCCTTAACCGGTCTTGTGTGATAGGTGAGTATTAACCTTGACCACAGATGAGCATCTAAGATCACAGGGAGAACTTTCTTCTTTCTTGTTTAGATCTTGTAGAACCTAGGAAAGTCAGAATAGGATGGATTTATGGAGCCTGGTGGAGCTGTATGAATTCTTATGGCTTTAGAATTATGGAGCCTCATGGATGCTTTTTGGAATGGCTGGGAGTAAGCTCTGTTCAAAATGCTTTGTTGAGCAAAACTGAGGCCAAATAGCCTCATTCATAGGTTTGCTGGTTTATTCTCTGAAGGAAGAAGTACTGTTGATGAGAATTGAGATTTGTATGAAAAAAAGAAAAAAATGTTGGGAGAGGAACCTGAGATACTCTTATACTGATTTCCTCCTTCTGCTTCTACTGAAAAAACTCAGGTGTTCACAAAGCAGGAGGGAGCGAGCTCGTCCCCCACCCCATGTCAGACTTCAGTGCAATGCCCACTACAAGTTACTGCCCTGCTGCTGTGAACTGTCTGGAGGAACTGGTGTGAATGTGGCCTGTTTCTCTTGTCAAATGATGCAGCTTGTGCCTGTCCTAACTGCTTTTAGCATGGCCCCTCAGTGTCTGCAGGAACATTGTCTATCTCTCTAAGCAGCTTAAAGGTGCCACCAGTTACTAACCGCACGCTACGAGGCCTTAGCAGGGTGTATGCCACGGTGGCAGTCTGCCTCCTGACTGAATTGTCTTGCACTTCTATTTCCAACAGCTCAAGTCCCTTACAGGAGTTACCATCAGTTGCTATCTTTAACCAGGAAATCCAGCTCATCTTGGCAGTGCAGTTGCTGACACACTGTTGGCAGCAGGAGTCGGAACAGGCTGACCTTGTTGTTTTGGTTTTTTTCCTCCAAAGGATTAGTAACTGACTCCTTTCTGAGCAAAGCCTGGCTGTATTTTTGCTTAACCACTCTGTTTAATCTTGTAAGAAAGTGACCTCACAGGATTCACTTTAAGCCTCAGGGATGCAGAAGAATTCAAATCAATCTCCTGAAGCCTTCGTCAACATGCCGAGCATGAGATGAGGTGGGGAGAAAGGGTGCATGTGGATACACAGATACATTCTCTGTTAATGCTCAGCTTGGATGCCACAAGTTCCATGAGGATTCCATGAGTGTCTGTTTCTTCCCTGTGTCCATGCTCTAAGAGCTGTGTTCTAGAGCTGGATAGTTCTGGTGCTCCCAGCACAAGAACAACATCAAACTGTTGGAGCAGGTCTGGTGGAGGCCTCAAAGATGATCAGAGGGCTGGAGAACCTCCTATGTGGGGACAGGTAAAGAGTGTGGGCTGTTCAGCCTGGAGAAGAGAAGGCAGTGGGGAGACCCTAGAGCAGTACCTGAGGGGACTACAGGAGAACTGGAGAGGGACTTTTGACAAGGGCTTCTAGTAACAGGACAAGGGGCAATGGCTTTGAGCTGGAAAAGAGGAGATTTGGACTAGAGATTAGGAAGAAATTCTTTCCAGTGAGGATGGTGAGACACTGGAACAGGTTGCCCAGGAATGTTATGGATGCCTCCTCTCCTCAAGGTCAGGTTGGATGGGGCCTTCAGCAACCTGGTCTAGTGGAAGGTGTCTCTGCCCATGGCAGGGGATTTGAACTAGATGATTTTTAAAGAGGCTTCCAACCCAAACCATTCTACCAGTCTATGAAATATCCACTAATTCTTGTATGATTTCCTGGAAGAATGCTGTGTCTGCAGAAATGCGATTAGGTGTTTTTTGTCATGGAGGACTTACTGTGCTGAACCTTGTTTGGTGTTTCCAGGCCCAAACACCCAAAATGCTGACAAGTGTCCTGTGTGTGGCTTGCAGGTTCCCTAGGCTTTCCTTTGGTACCTTGTCTTGTTTGCCAACTTTTCTCTGGCTTTTTGGTGGACCAATCTGAACGTAACGATGCGGGGTGCAGAGCAGCTTTGTGCATTCTTTGGTTCTTCCTTGCTTCTAGCAAATAGCAGCAATTACATTGGTGTTGCACACTTGAGGGTGTCATTGAAAACTTGGGTGAAACTTGGGTTCCTTCCAGTTTCTAACTGACGTGTTGCAATATGTTTATAATTGCTGGGCTTGAAGAAAGCTGATGTCCATGTTCATCACATTATTCCTCCTCATGTCCAAGCTCTGTGTTTGCAATTCCATTAGCATCCCGACAGCTTGACTGGTGCAGAGTAACGTGCAAGTCTGAAGCTTCATTTCCATACGGACTTCAACCCTCAGTGTTGGGCTTTTGCCTCTGGTCCTCACGGCAAGGCAAACCCAAAGTCTTAAATTGGCATTTTGACTTAATCTAGCGACAAAAACTCCGATCCTTCATTCCAACAGTTTATCACTGTCATTCTTGATGTGTATATTTCAATCATGGGATGATTTCCCTTGCTGTTTCCTGGGATTCTGAACTGACAGCTGTATGGCAAATGTCATTCCAAGTTCTGAGTTTCAGATATACCTATCAGCATCTGCTTCCCCCCCACCCCCAAAAAACGCCCCTTTCTAAACACTTGGTGTTTGACTTTGTGTTTTTCCTTGTGTCGTAGGTCTTTAAATACTCTGCACCAGTTTTGCTGTCCAGCTCCATTGTACCATACCCAGCTAGCTGTCCCTGCCACACACTCAGAGTACAGGTAAGAGTAGAGATGGTCCACCCACGTTTTACCTTTGAAGAGAGATCTAATGGTGCAATTCGATACAAGAGAAGAAGTAGCAGCTTAAGGCTGAAAGGAAGAAAACCATAGCAAAGATATTTAGCATCTTAGGCACCTTTAGGTTATAACTTCGTGTGCTTTAAGAGGCACATCCCTCAGACTCTTCCAAAGGTAGGAGGAAGCTAGCTGTAGGCTTAGTTCTCACTTGACAGATGTATGGAAATGTTGGTGTAGTTTACATAGGATATTGGTGGTGCTCTGAGCATCTCGTTTGTTAACCCCCAGATATTCCATGTGAGACAAGCCATCTCTTTTGGCACTCTGAGGGTTAAAGGCATGGCCCTGCAAAAGGCTCAGCACCCTTTGGGTTTGGATGGAAGTAAGGGACAGCAGACCCTTGATGTCAAGCCGAGTCTGCCCTGAATAGACCCCAAATGGCCATTTTCCAGCCAACAGTGCTGTACTTACCATAGATGGCTTTACTCTGTGTTTCCCCCATTCCCTTAGATTAAACGTGGAGAGCAGAGATTACACATCTTAGTTCCATTCATTGCCAGTGCCAGGCTGTAGCAGTCCTGTCACAGAAGCATCAAAGGCCAACTAATCTCAGTAATTAGAAACGTGTTCAGAAATTGTGCATGCCATGAACAAAATTGTCTTTAGTTTTTACTTTTCCTGTTAGTGATTAAAGTAGTGATAATTGCCAGCTCATGAATAATACTAAGATTGAAATATTGGAAGTCTGGTGCCGAAAAATCCAATTGCTTTGCACTGGTCATAAGGAAAGACAAAACCAAACCATGAATCCTAAATCTGTAAATGCATAAACATGTTTCTGATTTGAACCTTTCACCTCTCAGTTATCTCTAACCATGCATGTTTGGAGCCATCCTGTTTTATGTTGCAGCATCCGTTTGTGTCGTTTTTTTTCCCTCTCATCTGAGCTCTTTATTTTATTTGGTGGTAGTAAATCCATGATTGAGCTGTAAGACAACTTGGTATTCCTTCAGTGAGGAGCAAGGCTTCAACACTGTTAGGCTCCCTGCTTGCTTTGTCCTTAGTTTATAGTGCTTGAGTTTAAAGGACCTGTTAAGAGATCTTCCTATAGAAATGTCAATGGGAAGACCAAATCTTTCTTGCCTGTTTCAATATCTTGCTCCACATAGGTTACTACTTTGGTAGTGTTTCTTCTGGAATTAAAACTTAGAGCAGCATTACCTTGTGCTTAAAAAGCTCCTAACCTTCTCTAGCTCTCTGTATCTTTTTTTTTTTTTTTCTGAGGGGTGTCTTTCTGTCTTTGTACAGTAACAAAAGAAATGCCCCAAGGGTGGCTGGATCTGTAACTACATAAAGTTCTTAGAGTGCTAATGCATAGAATAAGATGGAGATGTGGATGAAGCCCAGACACACACTGTAAGACCTTCAGCTTTTGTTTAAGGCTTGAGGTGTGTGAAGAACAATTCATTATTTGTTTGCTCTCAGGGAAGCTCAGGTCTCCCTCTCCAACTGTATGTACATACATAGGCATAACTCAGCTAGAACTGGTGGATACTAGGGAGCTTCCAACAACTCATAGCAGTGTTGCCCACGTTTTCCTAACCATAGCTGAGCAATCAATGGGTTGGTCACTGCCTGCCTGCTGGAAACTGAACCTGCTCTACGTCTCCCTCACCTCCTTGCCAGGCTAACCTGCCCAGCTCTACCTGCAACAAGACATTTGTGCTGACCTCCTCTTCTATTATGGGTGATTAGATAAGGGAGTTCAGGAATTAGATATGGCCTTGTTCTCCTCTTACCTCTTTCCCTCAGCCCAACACATGTTACCTGGGAGTAACCTCCCTTCCGTCATTACTTGTGAAACCTTCTCTTGAGTGTCTGGCTTTTCAAAAGGCATCAGGATGCTGGAGCAGGTCCAGCAAGGAGCCACCAAGGCATCCAGGGGTCAGAGCACCTGACAAGTGAGGAGAGGCTGGGAGCATGGGGTTGGTCAGCCTGGAGCTTGGTCGGTCTCAGAGCTGGTGTCTTCAGCTTCTTAATAGGAGAACATGAAAAAGGTCCAGCCAGCCTCTTCTAGGAGAGGACAGGACAAGAAGCAACGAAACCAGATGGCAGTCAGGAAGACTCCAATTAGATACCAGGTGGGGAGAGAGAGGAATTTCACCATGAGCATGGTTAGGCGCTGGAGCAAACACCATGAGAGGAGATGGTATCTCTGTCTTCAGCAATACCACTTCAACTGGATGTAGCCCTGAGCAACTTGATGTCAGCCATGCTCCAAGCAGGGAGCTGGGCTGTGGATACCTCCAGAAGTCCCTGCTGACACAAATGATCCTGTAATCCTGAAGCACTCTGGGAAGGAGGAAACAACGGCAAGTTAGTGCTGTAGGACAGTCTCAAACACTGCAGTGATGTCAGTGCTGTCCTGGGTAGTGACACACACAAATTCCTCAGGACAAGAACGGGTTTGGTTTACCCATGAGTTAAAGTTGTGAAACTGTCATGTGTCCAGGCTGTTGCAATTTGACATCACTGTAATATCCTGCTCAAGTTCAAATTATGCTCCTGATGGTGTGACTGACCTGGCTATGGGAATCCTCTTGCTTGTTAGTAAGGAAGTGATGGTGCCCCTGGGCTCAGCCCTGGGGAGGCCACACCTTGAGTATCGGGTTCAGTTTTGGGCCCCTTACTACAAGAAGGATATTGAGGGGCTGGAGAGGGTTCAGAAGACAGCAAAGTTGGTGAAAGTTCTGGAGAACAGGTCTGGTGAGGAGCAGCTGAGGGACCTGGGGTTGTTTAGTCTGGAGAAGAGGAGACTGAGAGGAGACCTCATTGCTCCCTACAGCTCCCTGAAA
>WBNM01010502.1:0-31376 GCA_013399055.1 Ramphastos sulfuratus | reverse complement strand
GCACCTGGGGACATGGTTTAGTGGTCATGGAGATGTTGGGTAGAAGGTTGGACTTGATCTCAGAGGGCTTTTCCAACCTTTATCATAGAATCAACCAGGTTGGAAGACACCTCCAAGACCATCCAGCCCAACCTATCACCCAGTCCTAGCCAATCAACCAGACCATGGCACTAAGTGCCCCATCCAGGCTTGGCTTGAACACCTCCAGGGACGGTGACTCCACCACCTCCCTGGGCAGCCCATTCCAATGCCAATCACTCTCTGTCAAGAACTTCCTCCTAATACCAGCCTATACCTCCCCTGGCACAACTGGAGACTGTCCCCCCTTGTTCTCTTGCTGGTTGCCTGGGAGAAGAGACCAACCCCCACCTGGCTACAGCCTCCTTTCAGGTAGTTATGATTCTGTGTGAATGAAAATCAGCTGCTAGAACAGTAACAAATTGGGCTTTAAATTTGCAGATACATTAAGAGTATTAAATTTAGCTTTTAGTCTTCCCATTTATTGATTTATAAATAGGAATCATTAGAAACCAAGCTGCACAGAATGGATGCTCCAGCCTGACTTCAGTTTTGAGGCTTTATTTAGAAGATACGCAGAGGGATTAATTTGGTAGCCTGGAATTAAAAATTAAATTTGCTCTGAAAGAAGCAATTAATGGATGCACTACAGTGAAATCTGGAGCATCTCTGATTTGCTGGCTGCTTTATTCACTCCAGCAGTTTTATTTCTAGTCGAGACAATCTTTGGCATCTGTTTTGAATTGTTAATAGGGGAATAATGCATTTTTAATAACTGCTGCTATTGCAGTAATCCCTTACTTGCTCATTTTACAGTGTTCAAAACAGAGGGACATAAAACACATTGGCTTGCATTCTCCTGTTGTGAGAAAAGTCTTGGGAAACGTAAGAATGCAACATACCTCCAGTGAGCTATTGTCACTGTTCCAGTTAGCCCAGATGCCTCCTGTGTTTGTTCTTTCTGGTTTATTTTGGTTTGGAAATTAAAAACAAACAAAAAAACCCTGTAACAACCAAACAAACTAATAATACTAAAGGAAGCAGTAATGTCTGTAGCTTGGCTTCTTCCTGTGATGATGCTGGATCAGGCTGTCCAGAGAGGTGCTGGAATCATAGAATCATAGAATGGTAAGGTTGGAAGGGACCTCAAGGATCATCTAGTTCCAACCCCCTGCCATAGGCAGGGACACCTCCCACTAGCACAGGTCACTCAAGACCTCATCCAACCTGGCCTTGAACACCTCCAGGGAGGGAGCAGCCACAACCTCCCTGGGCAACCTGTGCCAGTGCCTCACCACCCTCACTGGAAAGAACTTCCTCCTAACATCCAGTTTAAATCTTCCCTCTGCCAGTTCAAACCCATTGCCCCTTGTCCTGTCATTACAAGACCTTGTAAATAGTCCCTCCCCAGCCTTCCTGCAGGCCCCCTTCAGATACTGGAAGGCTGCTATAAGATCTCCTCGAAGCCTTCTCTTCTCCAGGCTGAAGAGCCCCAACTCTCAGAGCCTGTCCTCATCCCTTTCTCTTCCTGCTTCCCAAAGCAGAGCCCTCAAAACCAGCATACTGTAGTTGGAAGCACCATGAGATGCTCTGCATTTGCTGTTGATCCCTTGAACACAGCTTTTATCTCTGGTGTGAAGGGCAGAGTGAAGGAGATGTTGGGGATGGAGAGGCTTCCAAAAGGGTTTGGCTCTGTGTAGTCTTTTACTTGAATTACTGAGCCTCATTCTTCCTGTGGCCTGCATGATTTCAGTGGCTTTGCACAGGGGCAGAGTCAAACCTAGAAATGGCCATTCAGAGGAAATAGATTAATCATCTGTTTCTTCTTTGAAGAACAGCCTGTTCCCAGCATTTTCTGAGCACATCATCTAAACAATACTCAAGTCAGTACCTCAGCCTCTCCATTCAGTGCTAGATACCTTACAGTGACAACATACACCCACTTTTGTGCACCTGACAGCTGTCCACATAGAGTCTATGACTTCAACCTTCAAGTTGCTCAGCTGTCTGCACCACAGCTGAACATGCAGATTCCATTTGCACCAGCCCACCTTTGGAGAAGGCTTCCTACTCAGCTGAAATTAGAGTTTGTTGGTTGGGTTGGGTTGTTTTTTTCTGATCCCCTGTAGCCCCAATGCTGCTGAACCTGTCAGTGCTTCAGGCTTTGGTGTGAGGAGTGTTAGAGGAGAAATGGATCCCTCAGGAAGATTCATTTTGCCCTTGCTTGGGAATACAAAGCCTTATTCCTATCTGCGTTGTGGTATGGATATGGAATAGGCTGATACATGCAGCTGCAGCCGTGGGCAGGTTTGCTCAGCACTAACAGCTAAGCATCTTTTCATCTGCTGTGTTCATTCCTAACTGTGATTTCCTTGTTCTGATCTGCATGGAGTGTTGGCTGTCACCCATTCCTTTCTCCGTCCACTTCACCTTCCATCCTTCTGACATTAAAGTAGATGTCCTGATCATGTCCAAAAGACCATTTTCAGAGTTTGTGAAGCTAGAGATCTTTCTTTTCTTTTTTTTTTTTTTCTTTTCCCCAGTGATACCTGTGAAAACAAAATGCTAATGCAAAGGATGTTATAGTACCAAAGAAATCCCACCATTCTCTTGCAGTCTCTGCCTGCTTAATGTTTAATCAGCACCTCTGGGAGGTAAAAGCATTATTCTGAAAATACTGTACTTCTGTGAAATCTTACTATGGAATCTTTGATTCACCAGGTAATGTTGGCTTCTATGCAACAAACCACTGTGTGGCAAATGATAGAAGGGTTGATTGTGCTAACTCTTTTTGTCTGAGGCACTGGGAGGCATTGTGGCTATTTTGTGACCATAATTGGTTAACACAGAAGCTTAACATGCCCTGATATCTAGCTGACAGATGCTTCAATATTGTATTTTAGAGTGGTTTGGTTTGTCAGAAGTTTTCTCCTAAGAGCACAGTGGGAATTCTTGCATGCTAGGCAGAGTCAGGGAAAACTGGGAGCTTTTTGCTTAGATTCCTGAAAGCCAAGCCCACCAATTTAGAGATCAATATGCTTCTTTGCAACTCTCTGGTTTTTTTTTTCCACTGATGAGCTCTATACTATGTCCCAGGCTTAGACACAGAGAACATATTTCACATGTCCTTCATACAAGCCTCTATAAGGACATCCCCCAGCAGCAAACTCCTTGCTCCTCTCAATGATTAGGCACAAGTGAAGCTGTGCTGCAGAATCCTCTGTACTATTGATGCAACTATTCATCAATGTTTTCTACCAAAATATGTTAAAAAATATTATTATTTCTAACTGAATAGCAATTGCCTGGCTGTATAACTTAGCACATCTAAGCAGTGCCACCTCTCTTTATCACAGAGAGATTTAAAAACTTGACACAAGCAAAGGAGTGAAAGCAACCTAGCTCTGACCAGCCAGATGCAATGTGCAGATGAACAGAGCAAACCCGGTCCAGACTCTGACCAGATCACGTCCTCTGTGCCAAGCCAGTGTGAGGTTCAGATGGTTACATAAGGCATCTGTGTTCAAACCCTATGGCAAAGGAAAGCTGGCATAATTATAGTAAGACTTGTAATTTTCCACTTGGTGCCTACGTGATCCAGCCATGCAAAAATGGGGAGTTGTGTTCCTGCACTGCAAGCTGTTTGAAAACAAGCAGGAGTTGGCAGAGTATCGTGGAATTTACTATTTGTTTGGGGATTTTCTTGGTTTTTTTCTTCCTTCATTGTGTTCCTTTCCATCCTCCTCCTCTAGCTTCTTACTTAGTTTAAAGGAAATGCCCACTCGTGGTTGTGTTACTGGTAAAGAAGTGACCTCGTGCAAGCTTCCTGCCAAGCCAGCACCCCTTCCTCCACCTGCCATAAAGCACATTCTAGCATTACAGATGTAGGTATTCCGAACTGCTGCTTTCTGCCTTCTGGTTTGTAGCACCATTCATGATGCTGGCAACTCTGCATGGAAACAGTTCTCTCTTCTGCTTTAAAAGGAGGTGGGAGGGGGAGGAGTAAAGATGCAAATCTGCTGATCATTAGTGCTTCTGTATGTAAATCATCAGCAGAAGGGGAATGCATCTCTTCTGCCTTGTCAGTGGAATATGGGCAGTGAATATACCTGGGGAATGTTTCTTTGAAGCATGTTACAAAGGAGCCACAGTAGGCTGTGTGCGTATGTGACAGCTTAATGCCATTTTTCTTGTGGGGAAAGCAGAAATTGCCATTTGCAAAAGGCTTTTACCTCAGAGCTTAACTCTTAAGTGTTGGCCTGGGCTCATTTGGTTGCTCCTCGTTGTGCTGAAAGTCCTGTCTCAGAGAATGAATAGGTTAAGCAGATGGTACCTACAAACAAGCTGTTCTATTTGTGGGTTTAAAAACAAAACCAAAAATATATAAATCTCAAGCTTCATTTTCCTAATGCTCTTCCCTATGATTCTGTTCCTTCTGTCTCTTTTCTTTCTTGCCCCTCCTCTTCCTCAGCAGGGAAGATAATGTTCTGCACCAGTTCTGCTGTCCACCTTCGGGGTCTAGTAGTCCATCCTCAAGATAACAGCGGAGCTCGGGGTCGCTAAGTGTGCAGTCAGTGCCACATCTGTATAGTCCATCTCTCCTCTCCTCTTACTGGTGTGTATGGGACTGACACTTGCATGGATGCCGTAGGATTCTGGTGCGGGTCGAGTCTGAGTTACTCAGAATGGCACAGCGATGCTTGGTCATCTCTCCTTGCTTTTCTACAGCTCTCTTCCTCGTGTCCCGTGTTGAAAACACAACCAAAGTGTAACCAAACACAGCAAGTGCACAGTTTATTTTGAACTAAAATAAACAGTACCATAAGTCTCTGAGTGTGCTGTTGCTTTTGTCACTGTATGGCCGTGGCCATGTGCTGTGAAGGGTACAAACTGATGGGTGGCTTCTCCCCACGCATCAGGGGCGTGGGGCGGGAAGGGAGCTCGCTCTTAGAACCTCCGTGCAGCTGGGTGTACTGCTCATGGTGCTGGAAGTTTGTTCTGAGGTTGGGCAAACACCAGCGTGAGGTAATGTGAATGTCACTATGAAGAGATGTTTTTTGCTGTTTGATTCTCCTGAGGAAGCAGCAGGTCTCTGTTGTCACGTAGCTGGGAGCGATCGCATCACTGCTTCGACCTCTCTCTTCTCCTTTTGCTCACCTGTGTCTGTGAAAGTCTTGTATTAAGCATTAGCCCAAGTATGAGATTGTTACGGATCTACTTCTGCTACCTAACTGAAGAAAATATTTCTCTCTAAGCTGTGCCCAAGGTGGTCAGCCAAGGAGTGGAGGGGTAACAGCCTGGCCCTGTCACTGCAACCAGATGAACATGACCGTGTCCATGGGTGGCTAAGGATAGTCCAAGTTATCATTGCCCAAAAGTCACTTTGTTAATTACATCTTTCCAGACACTTCTTGTGGCTCTAAAATAATGGGAGAATTTCTGCAGGTTGGACCTTCCAAACTTAAACATTCCAAGCAGATCTATCAGGAGACAGAATTTCTGTGAGGTGGCCATTTACTAACTTGAAGCCAGCAAGGAAGGAAAACTCATTGTGGGAGAAAAACAGAGACTCCCAAGTCTGTTGTTGCTGCCATGAGTTCAGGTATTACTCCAGAGTGTCTGGAGCTCACACAAAGGCAGAGGTAATTTGGTGTGGGGTGAAAAGCTGGTATTTGTTTGTAGTCATTTGTGGCTTTCAGGATGAGATAAAAGGACAGGGCCACTGAGATGATGTATGGACTGGAACATCTCTCATCTGAGGAAAGGCTGAGAGAGTTGGAGCTGATTAGCCTGGAGAAGGAGAGGCTGAGGAGGAATCTTATTAATGCTAACAAATATCCAAGGAGTGGGTGTCAGGAAGGTGGGGCCAGACTTCTCAGTGATCCCCAGTGATAGAAGAAGAGGTAATGGGCATAGACGTGAACATAGGAAGTTCCATTTAAACATAAGGAGGAACTTCTTTATTGTGAGGGTGGCAGAGCCCTGGAGCAGGCTGCCCAGAGAAGTGGTGGACACTTTCAAGGCCCATCTGGATGTGTTATAGAATCATAGAATGGTAAGTTTGGAAGAGACCTCAAAGATCATCTAGTTCCAACCCCCTGCCATAGACAGGGACACCTCCTACTAGTACAGGTCACTCAAGGCCTCATCCAACCTGACCTTGAAACCTCCAGGGAGGGAGCAGCCACAACCTCCCTGGGCAACCTGTTTCAGTGCCTCACCATCCTCACTGTAAAGAACTTCCTCCTAACATCCAGTTTAAATCTCCCCTCTGCCAGTTTAAACCCATTGCCCCTTGTCCTGTCATTGCAAGACCTTGTAAATAATCCCTTCCCAACCTGTTGCTGTGTGACCTGCCCTAAGTGATCCTGCCCTGGCAGGGAGGTTGGACTCAATGATCTCCCAAGGTCCCTTCCAACCCCTAACATTCTGTGACTGTGACAATCGTCAGAACTGAGAAGGGAATACTGGGAAGGTAGGATGAGACTCAGTCTCATCCTGTATATTGTGGTTTCTTGCAGCCCTGAACAAATTCTTATGAAAACCAGAATACAGTTTATTTGTGTTTCAGTTAGATTTGATCTGCTGTTTCTACCTTTCCTGTTAAAAGTTTTCTTGTGCTTGCCTTAGGCGTGATTGTGAAGTGCCCAAGGCCTAAGGAAGAGTTTGTCTATATCCCTTGTCCTGGAAGCAGACTGGAAACACTATGTGGCTGCTTCTGCTGTTTGATATTGAGTGTTCCTTAGCCTCATGTTTCTCAGTCTCTGGGCATTACTTTTATTCCTGTTGTAAAATTTGAAGAAATTTGCATTTATTATAAATTATGTATGAGAGAAAATGGTGCAGTAGATTCCTGCAGTGTGTGAGATCCCTGGAAGTCCTCTGACATTTGCTGGGCAGGGTAAAACATGGAAATAACCTCATGAAGTCCAGTAACGACAAGTGCAGGGTCCTGCATCTGGGGAGGAATAACAACAGGCACCAGTACACATTGGGGGCTACCCTGCTGGAAAGCAGCCCCATGGATAAAGACCTTGGAGTGCTGGTGGGCAGCAAGTTCTGCAGGGGCCAGCAATGTGCCCTTGTGGCCAAGAGAGCCAATGGCATCCTGTGGTGCATCAAGAAAAGTGTGGCCAGCAGGGCTAAGGAGATTCTGCTCCCCCTATGCCCTAGTGAGGCCACACCTGGAATACTGCATCCAGTTTGGGGCTCCTCAGTTCAAGAGAGACAGAGACCTGCTGGAGAGAGTCCATTCGAGAGCCACAAGGATGACTGGGGGATGAGCAACTCCCCTATGGAGAGAGACTGAAAGCCCTGGGGCTGTTTAGTCTGGAGAAGAGAAGGCTGAGATGGATCTGATCAATGTCTATAAATCTGAGGGATGGGTGTCAAGTAGAGGGAGCCAATCTCTTTTCAGTGTTGTGCAGCCATAAGATGAGGAGCAATGGATACAAACTGGAATACAGAAGGTTTCACCTCAACATGAGGAGAAACTTGTTACAGTGAGGGTGATGGAGTCCTGGAACAGGCTGCCCAGAGAGGTTGTAGAGTCTCCTTCTCTGGAGACTTTCCAAACCCACCTGGATGCATTCCTGTGAGGACTACCCTGGGTGATCCTGCTTTGGCCGGGAGGTTGGACTCAATGATCTCTGGAGGTCCCTTTCATCCTCTAATGTTCTGTGATTCTGTGAAATGTTTGAGGTGCTACTCATAATTTTGGTCTTCCACTGCTACAATTAAAAGTTTCTCAGAGTTGCTTCCCAAAGATAGAACCAGTAAGAATTTCTGATATTTTGACTTGCTTATCTACCCTCCCAAACGTAAACAGTAATTAACTCTCTCTACTCAGTGTGCTGAACTGAAGCACTGTAATTATTCTCTTCCACAGGGTAGGGTTTGTCCAATCTTTCAATAAGTATCTCTTCTATGCTTCTGTAGAGGAAAACAAAGACAGCCAACTATTTAAACATGAAAATGAAATCCACCAGCTCTAGATGCCAGCCCTCTTGCCTTGGAGAGACAGCAGTTGATTATCCTGAATGGTGATTGTTAATGATGTGTCTCAGGAGAAAATTATGTCAGGGACTGATCAGTGTTATTAGCTCTAACAGGGCACTATCAAGGGTTGTTTTCTATCCAGTGCTTTTCCAATTAAAGGAAAACAACGTCATTGTAAGTTACTGGCATCTGAAAAAATTGGAGTTGTACCCGTCCTACCAGCAAAGCCTGGCATTGACTCTTTGTGGAGCAAATCACAGTACCACACAATTGTCAGGGTTGGAAGGGACCTCAAGAATCATCCAGTTCCAACTGGACAGGGACACTTTCCACTGGATCAGGTTGCCCAGAGCCAGATCCAGCCTGGCCTTAAAAATATCCAGGGATGAGGCTTCCACCACCTCCCTGGGCAACCTGTTCCAGTGTCTCACCACCCTTACGGTGAAGAAAGTTTTCTTAACATCTAATCTAAATCTCCTCTCCTCTAGCTTGGATCTGCTCTCCCTAGTCCAATGGAGAAGCTGACCACCTCTGGTGCAGGCAAAGGCAGAAGCAAACATTTTCCAGTTAAAATAAATCATGGATGGCTAAATAACACCTGCTGTGAATCTCAGGGGTGAGCACTAGAGCCTAGCTGGAGTTCTTGTTGAGGCATACCAGCGTTAGGGTAATGGTGGAACTCAAATCCAGGCACTTCTGTGGTTCTCTTTTAGTTACCCAGGCTTTGGAAGTAGATGACCTGGATGCTGCACCTTGTTATAAAACAGTGACAGGCATTGGTGGAAAAAGGTCTGGAGAACAGGTCTGGTGAGGAGAAGCTGAAAGAGCTTGGGGTTGTTTGGCCTGGAGAAAAGGAGGCTGAGGAGAGACCTCATTGCTCTCTACAGCTCCCTGAAAGCAGGTTGCATTGTGGTGTGAGTTAGTCTCTTCTCCCTAATCTGAGGTGATAGAATGAGAAGAAATGCCCTCAAGTTGCCAGGAAAGGTTTAGGTTGAAGATTAGGAAAAATTTCTTTGCTGCAGGAGTGGTCAGGCATTGGACCAGGCTGTCCAGAGAGGTGGAGTGTTAAAGAACCATGTGGACATGGCCCTGTGGGACATGTTCTAATGCCAGTGGTGTTGTTGGGTTGATGGTTGGACTCAGTATCTCTTAGAGGTATTTCTCAGCTGAAACGATTCTGTAATTCTATGACCGTGTCTTTCTCTCTTGATAGCTAGGAGAATTGGCACTGGATTTGTGAAGGCTGTCTTACTGTCCATTCCACTCTGGAGGGTGGAGTAGAAACAGGGTTTTTTTCTGTATTTTCTGTAGACCTAATTTCGTCCTTGAGGAGCACAAAGGACTGAAGAGAAGCTTTTGGGAGAATCTGGGTTGGGAATTTCAGTTACTAGGGTCAACCTATTTTGTTTTTCTCCTGCAATGCAGAGCTTTCCCCTGCAGGTATGTTCGCTGTACCAATCTTTTGGGTGGCTTTGCCTACGTTAGGTGGGGGAGCCTTCANAGCAAAGCCTGGCATTGACTCTTTGTGGAGCAAATCACAGTACCACACAATTGTCAGGGTTGGAAGGGACCTCAAGAATCATCCAGTTCCAACTGGACAGGGACACTTTCCACTGGATCAGGTTGCCCAGAGCCAGATCCAGCCTGGCCTTAAAAATATCCAGGGATGAGGCTTCCACCACCTCCCTGGGCAACCTGTTCCAGTGTCTCACCACCCTTACGGTGAAGAAAGTTTTCTTAACATCTAATCTAAATCTCCTCTCCTCTAGCTTGGATCTGCTCTCCCTAGTCCAATGGAGAAGCTGACCACCTCTGGTGCAGGCAAAGGCAGAAGCAAACATTTTCCAGTTAAAATAAATCATGGATGGCTAAATAACACCTGCTGTGAATCTCAGGGGTGAGCACTAGAGCCTAGCTGGAGTTCTTGTTGTGGCATGCCAGCGTTAGGGTAATGGTGGAACTCAAATCCAGGCACTTCTGTGGTTCTCTTTTAGTTACCCAGGCTTTGGAAGTAGATGACCTGGATGCTGCACCTTGTTGTAAAACAGTGACAGGCATTGGTGGAAAAAGGTCTGGAGAACAGGTCTGGTGAGGAGAAGCTGAAAGAGCTTGGGGTTGTTTGGCCTGGAGAAAAGGAGGCTGAGGAGAGACCTCATTGCTCTCTACAGCTCCCTGAAAGCAGGTTGCATTGTGGTGTGAGTTAGTCTCTTCTCCCTAATCTGAGGTGATAGAATGAGAAGAAATGCCCTCAAGTTGCCAGGAAAGGTTTAGGTTGAAGATTAGGAAAAATTTCTTTGCTGCAGGAGTGGTCAGGCATTGGACCAGGCTGTCCAGAGAGGTGGAGTGTTAAAGAACCATGTGGACATGGCCCTGTGGGACATGTTCTAATGCCAGTGGTGTTGTTGGGTTGATGGTTGGACTCAGTATCTCTTAGAGGTATTTCTCAGCTGAAACGATTCTGTAATTCTATGACCGTGTCTTTCTCTCTTGATAGCTAGGAGAATTGGCACTGGATTTGTGAAGGCTGTCTTACTGTCCATTCCACTCTGGAGGGTGGAGTAGAAACAGGGTTTTTTTCTGTATTTTCTGTAGACCTAATTTCGTCCTTGAGGAGCACAAAGGACTGAAGAGAAGCTTTTGGGAGAATCTGGGTTGGGAATTTCAGTTACTAGGGTCAACCTATTTTGTTTTTCTCCTGCAATGCAGAGCTTTCCCCTGCAGGTATGTTCGCTGTACCAATCTTTTGGGTGGCTTTGCCTACGTTAGGTGGGGGAGCCTTCAGCTTTGCAGAGCAGCCTCTGCCTTGCTGTCATTTTCTTCACTTGTATCATTTTCTCTCTGGAATGGGCTGTGGGAAGTCACTGAGGCATCTCCAAGGGGTGGGGGTGTGTGTGGACACTTCGTGTTGAATGCTGTGGAGTTTTGTGCACCACTAGATGGAGCAAGAAGAACCATTTCAGCTGTGACAGAGCCATCTCCCAAAGCAGGCTTTAAAATCACTCTAGCTAGCTGGAGCAAGATGTTGTGTAACACGAGGGGGAGAAAGAACCCCCCGGTAAAATGTCACAGGGTGTAGCTCTTCAGCGTGACCGAAAGCAAGCTTTTCAAATGGCCCCTCAGCCGTTCCACCAGCTGTGTGATTGCATGGGGACTGCCACCCTCTACGAGCAACTCAAGTTGCATAATGAACGTGAATTATGTATAGAGCTTCTGGCTGAGCAGGCTCCTGCCTTGAGCTGCTGCTGGCAGAGCTGCTGCTCAGAGCCAAGCGGCATAGAAGGTGACTCGTGGAGGTCACGGCCAAGAGGTGGGGACTTGGCTGCTCAGCACGTTCGGAAGACACTGCCTCAAAAAGCTGAGTCCCCTCTGACACCTCCTGAGTCATGGCTTGGAAGGGTGAGGACGCTGGTGTTACAGAACATTGATTTGCCAAGCTGACCACTGTGAAGGGCAGCACTATGTCCTCTTTCACCTCCACTACTGGCACAGAGAGCAGGAGGTTCTCAGAAAATGCAAACCAAACAGTCTCTACACAAGCACTTGGGGCAGCAGGTTATTGCCAGGACTGGGTTAGGATTTTTCAAGTTTTTTAGGATCTTCCCGGGTTTTTTTCCCTGAAATGGGGGCTAGAGGGAGCTCCAATGCAGCCTGTCTGGAAGCATTCTCTAAGTCAATCACTACGGAGCTGGCCTGTTTAATTACATGATTAAAACAAGGGAGGAAGCCACTCCTAGACAGCTTTTTTGCGTGCTGTTAGCACTGGAGATTGAGAAGTAGTTTGATCATGTGGAGTGACAAAGGGGAGGTATGTACCAGCATGCCCTACAGGCAACACTGGTGAGAGATTTTGTCATTGTTCTCATAAAGACATTGTTTGTTTGTGTGGCTTGGTCTGCCTCTGCCTTTCTCAGGTTGGAATGCAGAGTTCGTTCCAGGAAAGGAGGGGGGTGGTGGAGTGTGGTTAACAGTATATGGACAGCCATATGGGGTGTGGCACATCCTACTGTCAGAGCTCAGGTGGTTTTATAGAAAGGGGTATAGAAGCATGAAATCTCATCATAGTAGGTATTGGAAGGGACCTTTGGGGACCACAGAGTCTAACCCCACAACTAAAGCAGGGGCACCCACAGCAGTTGCCCAGCATCAAAATGTCTAGCTGGGTTTGGAATCTCTCCAGAGAAGGAGGCTCCACAACATCTCTGGGCAGCCTGTTCCAGGGCTCCATCATCCTCACACCAAAGGCTTTTCTCTTCTTGTTCAGGTGGAACCTCCTGGGTTCAAATTTGTGCCTGTTGCCCCTTGTTCTGTTGCTGAGCACCACTGATGAGTCTGGGCCCATCCTCTTGCCTCCCACCCTTTAGGTCTTGCTGATCAGGTTACTGAGAAGATCCCCTCTGGGGCTGCTCTTCTCCAGGATGAACAGCCCCAAGGCTTTCAGACTTTCCCCCTCACAGAGATGCTTCAGCCCTCTCAGCATCTTTGTAGCCTGCACTGGACTCTCTCCAGTAGTTTCCTGTATAAGATTTTCCTGTTCCTCTTGTATAAAGCAAGACAAACATACAGAGATGCTTCTAGTCTGCAGTAGATGTTGGCAAGAAACGGCTCCATAGGTGATGTGGAGTAGGTTTTCAAAGAAAGCGATTGGTAATAAAAGCATGACATGGTTTCTGAACTCCTAGATGGACATTTCTGCTGTCCAAGCAGCAGGGATCCTGGTTTTACTGCTATATCTCTAGCAAACTGATGATAGCTCAGCTGAGGGTGTCACATCTCTGTGTACATTTGGGTATTTGACTTTGTGAGCCTCTTCCCCCATCCGCAGCTACATTTCACCCTGTCTTTTCCCTTCACCAAGAGCACAGTGGTTGCTCAGTACTGGGTGGGAGCTGGTGAGTGAGCAGAGCTGGGCAGAAAGTGTGAATCACTGGCACCAGTGAGAGCTGGATGTGACTCAGCTAAGCATGATTTTGTCCCTCCTTCCCCTTTCCTCCTGCCCAGTGCAAGACACTGCACCAAAAGGAGCCCCTGGCACCAGGCAGGTTTATTGGGATGTGCCAGCAAGTGAAGTTGGTGCTTGTGCAGCCTGGTGCCCAGCTGCGATCAGGGGATCACCTGTTCTGAAGGGCTGACAAAAATGAGTGGATAGAGAGGAGCCAGAACTCAATGGAGTCAATTTACAAGGAGAAACAACATCTCATCAGTTCATTGAGGGTTTATCCTGGCAGTGTCTGCGTTGAATTCAGGCTCCACTCTCTGCTACCAGTTCTGCTTTTATGACTCAGTCCTGCTGCTGTTCAGTTTCCACCCCTTAACACAGAGATGTTTGGTCACTGACCCTTGGAAGAACCTGCATAGACCTTCTTTGGGATGGGAGGGACTGGCTCAGAGTGTGTTATTTTTGGTGTTCACAACAGAATGCTGCAGGGTCAGGAGGAGAGAGCAGCTATGCAGCTAGCGTGGGTTGGTTTGCATAGGAAGTGTCTAGCAAACAGTTGGGTACTCATTAAAGACAGCTGCTAGAAAATAAAGATAGTAAAGGTGGGAGTCTTTGGAGCTCCTGGTTGCTATAGCTTCCTCCTCTGCACTAACATCTTCATCTGCAATTAATCCTTTACCTTGGCTCTGTCTGTGAGATGTGGGTGTGTCGCTGCTTTCCCTTTGGGGCTGGGGATGAGACTGTAGGAAATGGGAAAATAATGATCTATGTTTACTAAAGAAGCTGGAATTAAAAAACAAAACAAAACAAAACAAAAAAGCTCATTTCTTCCTCCACTTAAGTTTACTTTTCACATTCAAGCGAGAATTTGATCATATTCATTTAAAAGAGAAGGGAAAAAAAAAAAGGCTTCTGTAATTGTTAGTGTTTCCAGCAGGTGCTTTTGTTCCCATGGCCATCAGGGTGATTTGGTTTCCTTTTGGTGATGTTATTTTTATGCTCTTTGGCCTGTCGTGATTTTTGGCTGATGCATCCATGGCACAAATGCATAAAATCAACCTGGTTTATGACCTCTTAATGTAAGCATTTTTCCTTAAAGGAATTGTCTCACATTTCATTCAGCTCTGAATTTTTTAGATTTTTTTTCTAGCCAGCATCACACACCTGAAATGAGCTGGCACTGAAATCTCTCTTGTTCTCTTCCTCGATTAAAATCATCTTTATGGCGAATTCAATTAGTCCTTAATTGACATTTTATGACAGGATTTTGCCAGAGGCTGCTGCAATACAGATAATTAATCTCCATCAGGAAATATGACTTCAATGATTTTATTTGGTAATCCTACAAGCAGTGTTATTAATCAAGTGCCACATCTTCTGCCATGGGAGAGAAGGGGCAGCCAACCCACTGCCCAGGCTCTCCCATGCAGCAGATGTTTCTGACAAACAAGTTTGTTTGCTTGTTGGTCACGAGGTGCCTGACGAAAACATCTTGCTGGGCTCTGTTCTTTGTTCCTGGGTGAGCTCTCAGCTGTGCCCGCTGCTCTCAGCTGGCCTTGGAAGGCACCAGATTACGAGGAGAGGCTGAGGGAGTTGGGGCTCTTTACTTTGTGGAGGAGGAGCATGAGGGGTGACCTCATGAATGTTTATTAATATGTAAAGGTGAGTGCCAAGAGGCTGGAGCCAGGCTCTGCTGGGTGATGCCCAATGACAGGACAAGGGGCAATGGTGGAAGCTGAGGCATAGGAAGTTCCACGGAAATGAGAGGAATTTTTTTTTCACTACAAGTGTGACAGAACACTGAAACAGGCTACTCTGGAGTCTCTCTCTCTGGAGATATTCAAGGCTCACCTGGATGTGTTCCTGTGTGACCTGCTCTAGGTGATCCTGCTATAACAGGGAGGTTGGACTGGGTGATCTCCAGAGGCCCCTTCCAACCCCACCGTGCTGGGACTCTGTGGTTCTCTGACATTCTCTTTCCCTGTTGTAAGGGCTTTTCCAAAGCACTTTCACAGTATTGTGGGGATTGGGCCAGATGACCTCTAGAGGTCTCTTCCAACTACTGGATTCTAGGATTCTGTGCTTTATAGCAGCTTTCCCAAGTTCAGTTGTTCTCCAGGCATGCCCAGCTGCATCCAGGTGGCAGCTGGCCACATCTGGGCCTGCACAGTCTGATTTCTTGGTTCCCACTGAAGCTCTGCTAGTCCCCATGGGTACAAAGGCAACCTAACTGTTGTGCTCTAAGTACAGTTTGGAACTGAGAATGACTATGGCAAGCACTTGTGAACTGAAGCTATGTAAAGCATGCAGGGCATGTCAGTCCAAGCTGGGGCATGATGAGGTTGAGAGCAGCCCTGCAGAAAAGGGCTTGGGGGTGCTCGACATGAGCCGACAACAGGCACTTGCAGCCCAGAAGGCCAATGGCAAACTGGGCTGCATCAAAAGAAGCATGGCCAGAGATGGAGAGAGGGAATTCTACCCCTCTGCTTTGCACCTGCAGTCCTGTCTGCAGCTGTGGGGCCCTCAAGACAAGAGAAATGTGAACCTGCTGGAGTGGGTCCAGAGCAGGCCACAAAGATGATCAGAGGGCTGGAGAACTTCTGCTGTGCAGACAGGCTGAGGGAATTGGGGCCGTTTAGAAGGGTCCATGGAGACCTTAGAGCAGCCTTCCAGTACCTGAAGGGGGCTACAGGAAAGCTGAGGAGGGACTTTTGATAGGAGCTTGTAGTGATAAGGCCCTTGCTTTAAAGTGGAGCAGTGCAGATTTAGGTTGGGTATCAGGAGGGAGTTCTTTACAACAAGGGTAGTAAAACACTGAGACAGGTTGCCCAGAGATGTGATTGAGGCTCCATCCTTGGAGATAATCAAGACCAGACTTGATGTTGTCTTGGGTAATCTGATCTAGTTGGAGGTGTCCCTGCTGCCTGCAGGGGCGGTGGACAAGATGACCTTTGAGGTTCCAACCCAATTCATTCTATGATTTCAATGATCTTTCTGTGGTTTCTGCTGGCTCTCTGCATTATGAAGAGCCAGGGTAGTGACAATGCCTGTTGCAGTAAATACCATTTTTGTATGTCCTGTCCTGTGCATCTGTGTCTGCATGTACACACACAAACATGGAAGTAGACATATACACATATTTAAATTTTATATATTGAAATTTACTACTTAGACCCTCTGGTAGTACCATAACTTCCTGATGCTGGCCTTTGCCAGTGTTGGGCAACACCCCTATAAAGCGGGCCTGTGGAGAACCCTGGACTTACCCTCCTCTGCCTGCTCGTGGGGGTGCCCAGCGCTGGTGCAGAAGAGCCTGTACCTGCAGGATCTGTGTGGTGCTGTCAGGGAAGTGCCTGCCCAGCTTCTCAGCAGTGTCCTCCTGTGGATTCACTCAGCACGCTCAGTGAACGTGAAACTGCCACTTAGCTCACAAATATTTCCTTTTGTCATGACTTTGTGGCTCTGGAGCTTCCCTGCCTTGGTCCCAGCACACCCACTGCTGGCTGTGTCACAGACATGCTGGAGGAGCTCCAGTTGCACTTGTGTTCTGATTCTGTGGTGCTCTGCTAGCTATGTTATCACCTAACATAGGTTCATAACCCTTTTCTTTCAGTAAACAGTGATGCTCTGAAACAATCTAGCCCCATTTTTTGGTTGGTTTGTAGCCTACAGAAGGAGAAGAGATAGAGGGACCTGGACAAGGTGGATTGACAAACCAAGGCAAATGGGATGAGTTTCAACAGGACCACATGCTGGGTCCTGCACTTGGGTCAGAACAACCTCGTGAATGCTCCAGGCTGGTGGTACAGTGGCTAGAAGGCTGCCCAGCACTACAAGCCCTGGGAGTGCTGTTTGACAGCAGCTGAACATGAGCCAGCAGTGTGCCCAGGTAGCCAGAAATGCCTGGATCAGCAACAGTGTGGCCAGCAGGAGCAGGGAAGTGATTTTGCCCCTGTATTTAGCACTACTGAGGCCACACTTGGAGTGCTGGGTTCGGTTTTGGGTCCTCACTACAAGAAAGACATTGAGGGGCTAGAGCAGGTCCAGAGAAGGGCAAAGCAGTTGATGAAGGGTGTGGAGAACAGGGCTGGGGAGGAGCAGCTGAGTGAACTGAGGGTGTTTATTGTGGAGGAAAGGAAACGAGGCTGAGACCTCATTGCTCTCTACAACTCCCTGAAATGATGTTGCAGTGAGGTTGAACTCTTCTCCCTGGTGACAAGTGATAGGACAAAAGAAAATGCCCTCAAGTTGCACCAAGGGCTGTTTAGGTTGGACACTAGAAGAAACTTCTTCCCTGAAAGGATTATCAAAAACTGGAACAGGCTGCCCAGGGTGGTGGTTGAATCCCCATCCCTGGAGGTGTTTCCAGGAGGCAGAGCTGTGGTGCTGAGCCATGGTTTAGCCCCAGCCTTGGCAGAATTAGAGAAGGGTTGGGCTGGATGATCTTAAAGGGCTTTTACAACCAAAGGAAGTGTACGATGCTGTGGCTCACGGCACCACTGTGGCTGTGTAGTGATAACAAGGCTGTTCTCTGGTTTTAAAGGAAGCTTCATAAGCTCTGGCAGCCTGATCCATTGTGTGACAGCTTAGATCAATGAATCTGTTTATGTGAATATCTTTGTCAGGTTTCTTCTGCAGAAATGATTAACAGAGCTGCTGCAGCTTTCCTGAGGAACAGGCAAACAGTCCATTGATCCAGGGGCTCTGCAGCCACTTAACAGCTTCTGCAATTCTGTTACATTTGCTGGGAGGCAAAAGGGCCCTGCACATTGATCTATGGTAGCTTATCATCTGCTGCTTCTTGTTAAATGCTCCTAATCAAGGAAGAACATCAGGGATGTGCAGAGCAAGAGTCATTGATTGCCAGTGGGTGTGCTGGAACAGGATGGAAGATGTGGGAATGCTGATGTTGTAGCGGTGATGTTTCTGGACAGCTACAGAAGGAGGGCTTTGTGGTGGGATGAGAAATGAGCTTAGAGTCATAGGATTGTTTCTTTTGGAAAAACCCTCTAAGAGTCCAACCATCAACCTGATGTCACCATGGCCATTAAACAGTGTCCCAAGCTACCATGTCCACACGTTTCTTGAGCATCTCCAAGGATGGAGACTCCAGCACCTCCTTGCCTGCAGACTTGGGCAGAGGAGTAAGGCTGCTCTCCAAGCCTCCTTGTTTTCTAGACTTCTTAAGTGTTTGCAGTATGGAAAGTACAGGGAGCTGCCTGCAGGGTAGGGTGATACATGGAAACTGCTTCTCTTGACCTTTAGGGAAAAACTTCTTCATTGTGAGGGTTCTGGAGCCCTGGAGCAGGCTGCCCAGAGAAGTCGTGGAGTCTCCTTCTCTGGAGACGTTCCAAACCCCCTGGCCATTGTAATCCTGGGCAAGCTGCTGTGGATGCCCCTGCTTTAGCAGGGGGATTGGACTGGATGATCTCCAGAGGTCCCTTCCAACCCCACCACTCTGGGATTTTGTTCTAATGTTCTTGAATACATATGAAGGAGCCATAGCCAACAAAACCAGTTTTATTTGGATGGATGAAGCTGTAGGTCTTTGCTGTTAGGATAGGCTGCAGTGGGGCCGGTTTGGTGTGTTCAGTTTTGCATTCCACTTGGTGTGTTTTTCACTCTTACCCAGAGCTGCTGCTACCTGTTCTAGAAGGACAGCAGTAGCACTATGGCTTCCCAAAGGACACCACATCTATTTCAGGTTACTCAGCAGCCTTTGTTTGCTGTGGCTTTGCAGCCAAGTGATCTCAAAGGCCATGCAAGGATACTTGTAGAGGTTAGACCTCCGTGATAGCTGGGTACATACTGGTATGGGCACTGGGGCAGAGAGTGCCCTTCTGTCTCTGCTGGAGCTTTGGTGAAGGTGATAGGATTTTGCTTACCCTGTGGGTAAGCAGTTGTGCAAAGGATAGCAGTTAACCTAACTTGGTTGCTGTGAGTGCTTAAATCACTGTAACTGAGAAACCTTACACATGATGCTGAAGTGGTTTTTTTTTTTTTTTTATTTGGAGTAGGCTGCCATGGGGGATTGTGGAGTCTCCCTCTCTAGAGACATTCATGACCCACCTGGATGCGTTCCTGTGTGATCTGCTCTAGGTGATCCTACTCTGGCAGGGGGGGTGGACTGGACGATCTTTCGAGGTCCCTTCCAACACCTAACATTCTGTGATTTATGACCCACAAGCATCACTTTCTTTGCACCTGACACACAAACAGAAAAAGGGAAAGGCAGCTGCTTCTGGTCAGTAAGCACAAAGGAGAACTTTAATGGGCACTAAGTTTGTCCAGGCTTACTGTTGAACAAGAAGTTTTCAAACACTTCAGCTCTCAGATTACATTAGCATGCTGGACCTTTGCCTCACAGGGTATTAAACATAGATCTGGAAACTTCCAATTGAATCATATACAATTGGCTGCTGCTGTCAGCAATGCACTTTCCTTTCCTTCTTTGGAAAACCTCAGTTCCCACGTTGCATGTAAGGGTTGGCTTTGTTTTCATGATTCTAAATTTGAGCTGCAAATAGTTGTGAGGCTTGTTAATAAACATCTGACCCTCATGTAACTCTGGGACTAAGTGTCTCTTGAATGATGGGCTCTACTTCTAACAAACCCCAAACTACACCACTGCAATGCTTTGATATGAAATCAGCTCCTCTGGCAAGATGGCACTTTGAAAAACAAGGCTGGTGAGGTGTTCTGCAATGTCCTGAGTTTGCTGGCACAGAATCCCAACCCAGCCATGGGCTGCAGGTCTTGAGCAGTGTGGAGTCTGCCTGGAGAGCTGACCTGAGGTGGCTACAGGTGGATCCCAGACCATGAACCCCATGCTCAGTATAAAAGGGGAATTTCTTTGAGGAGATCTTCCTGTGTGGGCTTCTCTCTTCCTCCTTCTACTCCTGAGGGCTGCCTTCTCATTTAGTGTGACCACTCTACCTTTGCTGGGCTGAGTATAACTTTATATTGGCATTGGTATTAGTTTGACTGTTCCAGCAAACCCATTTAAATTTCTTCTCTCCTTTCAATTCCTCTCTCCTCAGTTCCTCAGTGGAGGGGTCATGGGGTGATGGACCAATTGGTGAATTTAGCTCCAGGTACAGGCTAAATGTAGACAAGCAGATAACAAATTCCAAACCATTTGTTTTCATCAGGGTTGTTCCTTGATAAAGTTTAAATGTTTTTCAGAGTTCAGGGCTGGGAGACTTTCAACTCCCTTGGAAACCTGGTAGAAGGCTGGGAGGCCTAAATCCAAGGCATCCCTGATTGGTGTGACCTCTGAAACTGTATCGCAAACCATAATGGTGAAGGCTTACAGAATGCCGATGTGAACTGCCTGGATGTGACCCTGGGCAACCGCTGTGGGTGCCCCTGCTTTAACAGGTGGGGCTGGACTGTATGGTCCCCAGAAGTCTCTTCCAACCCCCATCATGCTGGGACTCTGAGATTCTCTTTTGTTCTGGTGACTACCATCAGCTGAGCCATGTTTAGCTCTGCCCTACTTACCCACGCAATCCTGCAGAGACCTCTGGAGTTGGGCTGTTCTACTTTCAGATCTCCAGCTCAGACAAGGCTATCATGAGACAGGTTTTGTGAATCACATCCACATGTGAACACAGCTGCCAGAAGCATTTCAGGTTCCTTGAGACCCTCTGCCTGCATTAAGACTGCGGCATGTCCCCCATAGGGGACTTGGTGGGACCCATGGGTCAGAACAGCCTTGCCACCTCGGAGCAAACATTTACCCAGACCATTACCCAACCTCTGACAGTGGTGCGTGGCAGTAGCACAGCAGATGTGTAGGAGCCTGACAAGGATGCTGTTCTGCTGGTGTGCCTTCAGTTCCTGAGGATCTCTTGATTCCCTTGCCTTGCACTAATTAATGCAGGTCACAGCTGGGTGTCTGATAAATGATGCTCCAGCCGGAGAAAGACATTAGAGCAGAGCTTCCAGCCATGGAGCCATCAGATCCCTTCTAATTTCTGGGAGGAGCCCAATCTCTTCATTAGTTTCTGGTTCATGATATTCAAATTAGAGCTTCTCACAGCTTCTTCTTCATAGGCTATCAAGCAAAGGGCTGTGTAAGAAAAGCGTTGCCAGCCGCTGGGTCCCTTGGGCTCAGAGCATGTCTGAGGTTTTGGGGAATGTGTCCTTCCTTGTGGCTGGGCAAAGCCAGGCTCCACTGAGGACAGGGAGCCCAAACTCAGATAATGTGCAGAGCAGAAACCAGAGGTGGGAAGCCAGAATTAATGCAGATGTTATCTTGTTACTTTGTTTCTGTTAGTCCTTGGGGCTCCGCAGTTCAAAAGAGATAAGGAACTACTGGAGAGAGTCCAGTGGAGGCTACAGAGTGGCCTGGGGCATCCTGGGCTGCTTGAAGAAGACTGACCAGCAGGTCCAGGGAGGTTCTCCTGCACCTCTACTCTGCTCTAATGAGGCCTCATCTCGAATAATGGGTCCAGTTCTGGGCTCCCCAGTATAAGACATGGGGAACTACTGAAGAGAGTTCAGTGGAGGCTGCAAAGATGGTGAGGGGCCTGGAGCATCTCTGTGAGAAGGAAGGGCTGAGAGCCCTGGGGTTGTTGAGCCTGGAGAAAAGCAGCCTGAGAGGAGATCTGATCAACGCTCAGCAACAGCTAAAGGAGGGTGGGGCAAGGGGATGGGACCAGATTCTATCAGTAGTGCCCAGTGACAGGACAAGGGGCAATGGGCATAAGCTGGAACCCAGGAGGTTCCATCAGAACGGGAGGAGAAACTTGTTTGGTGTGAGGTTGCTGGAGCCCTGGAGCAGGCTGCCCAGAGAGGTTGTGTTGTTGGGTTGGTGGTTGGAGTCGATGCTCTCAGAGGGCTTTTCCAACCCAACAATTCCATGATTCTTCTTGCCTGTTACAGCCAGGTGCTTTGATCAGGGCTTGGATCCAAAGCCTTCATCAGAGCTGTGTTTCAGACCCTCCTCAAGCAAGGGTAAATATCCCCATTTAATGAAGCTTCCTTTTGTGGTATAAAGAAGTAATTTTGTTTTCCTTTGTGACTGAACACGAGGAGTGCCACAGCATCAGCCCGCAACAAGCAGGGTTCTCTTTCTTCTGTCTGCCGCCAGTGCACAGGAAGAAACCGTGACAAGCAGCAATTATTCACTGAGCAATATTTAGCACAGTGTCTTAAATATTTAATGCACTCTTCCACATCCCTTTCCTCAGCAGTAAGAACAGGCAATACTGTTCTGCTTCCAGCACCAAATCTTTGACAGGGCTCCGAGTTGTCTCTTCCCCTCACACACACACTTGGAGTTGTCATCCGCAGGCAGCTTGTCTTTGGGCTGTGATGCTCCAAGGAGATTTCGCTTCATAGCCAAGAGATGATACATTGGAACAGTCTTTATTTGGGATCAAACTGGGGCTTTGCTTCAGCTACAATTATTTCATCTGCCACCATTGTGCATTTTCATGCCAGAAGAATATCTTGGCTTGTCTCAAATTGCTGCTTGTGCAGCGTCTGCTTACGTTACGAGGTTGTGTGCAGGCTCTGTCAGCAGTGAGATGGGTCCTACTCTGGTCACATTTATCCTCTGCTGAGCAGTAATGAAGCAGTTGAGCCATCTGCACTGATGGGAATGGACTGCTCCTTCCTCAGCTTAGCATTTGTCAGCAGAACTGAGCCTGCAGGGCTGGAGGTTGCCCTGGGGACTCTGAGAATCGTGGAATCATATAATTGTTTGGGTCAGAAAAGCCCTCTAAAAGCATCGAGTCCAACCATCAACCCAACACCACCACTCTCTCTAGTGAGAGGTGTCCCTGCCTATGGCAAGGGAGTTGGAGCAAGATGATCTTTAAGTTTCCTTCCAACCCAAAGCATTCTGTGATTCTATGGTACGCTGCAGAAGTAGGCTGTTGATGGCTTCTGTGCTAGCAGCTGGAAAACTCAAAGTCAGTTTGTAGTTCAGGAGCTGTCTAACTCTTTGAGCCTTGGCAGAGGTTGTTATGACCAACAATTACACCCATTCCTCAGCTTTCACGTTGACCACCTTAGTGCCAACTAATCCAACTGGGAATATCCCCGAGTGCCAAGATTAGTTATGGTTCATGCAAGGATTCCTCTCCCTCTCCTCTAAAACTGGCGTGGCAGAGAGATGTCATTCAACTGACTCATCAGTGAAATTAGTGCAGAGTTCCTCAGCTCCGATCTTGGAGACTCCATGGAAACAAAACAGCCTGCAGGGTGCTTCAGAGCTTTTCCCTGATAATGCAGGATGGGTTCTGCAGCTTCTTTTCTTCTCTTTAGTGGTAATCTAAGTCCTAGTTCAATTTTCAGGCAGTTCCCTGGGCACAGCTCTACAGTTAAGAGTAATTTGGGTTTTTTTCTTTATGCTTCTTGTGTATGTACAGAGTGGAAACTGTACACATAGAGACAGGTCTATTATATTAGGTTTTTATTAGCTTTATCGTTGGATACTGCATGGATTTTTATCTGAACTAGAAATGGACTCAGCCAGTGCCCTTCAAGAATAAACAAACAGGATTTTCAGACCTTTCTGCTTGCTTTCTGTAGAGCAGTGCAGTATTATTTTCCTGGCCAGTTAATTTGTTAAGAGACAAACTTTGTTTTCAGTTACCCTCAAACAGAGATATTTCAGTTTTGCCTGAAACAGACATTCCTGCAGTTACTTGGTGGAGAAGGAGGTATTTTGTTTGGTGTAGCTCAGTGATACCAGGTTCAGGATTTGGGCTGGGTTTCTGTTTTAAATTAACTATTTCCATCTTTGAGCAGATTTTGGAAAGAAAATGAAAGATTTCAATGGGATTTGAGGTGTAGAGGAAGGGAAGTGACTGCTCATCTTCAGTGATTGCACTGAAGTTACTCTCCAAACTCGGTAACAATTCACTAACTTTCCATACCCCAGATCCAGATCTTTCAAGATTTTAAGCTTGATCTCTCCTGTCTTTGATGTCTTCTTTCCTCGGCCACTAAATTTTGGGTTTCCTGCTGTCAGTCTGCTCCTGAGGTTTTCCACTTGGGCAAGGTGAATCTGTGAGTGGGTGACCAGGTTGAAAGACTAACAGCTTCTCCTGGGTGTGGAGCCCTCCTTGGGATATGGCTTGGTTTCCATCTTGCTCCCCAGCAGTGTTTGTGACTCTCACCCAGATAGAGTTCTTCAGCTCACGTCACTGTCCCTGTGTTTGACATGGTCTTCATATTTAACCTTCACACAGCTCAAGTCCTGGGGCACAGATCTGCTCAGGAGCAGCTGAAGGGACATGAGATTGTTCAGCCTGGAGAAAAGGAGGCTGAGGGGAGACCTTCTGGCTCTCTATAACTCCCTGAAAGGAGGTTGGAGTGAGGTGGAGATTGATCTCTCCCTAATAATAAGCAACAGGACAAGAGGAACTGTCCTTGAGTTGTGCCAGGGGAAGTTTAGGTTGGACCTGAGGAACAATTTCTTCCCCAAAGGGGCTGTCAAGCCCTGGAACAGGCTGCCCAGGGTAGTGGTGGAGTCCCCATTCCTGGAGGGTTTTCAGAACCATGTAGATGTGGTGCTGAGGGATGTGGTTTAGTGATGCCCTGCCAGTGGCAGGTTAACAGTTGGACTAGGTGATCTTAAAGATCTTTTCCAACATAAATGATTCTGTAAGAGAACCAGACATCAGCCTTTGTCCATAGGGCTGCTTTGATTCTGTATTTGACTGAACAGATTTATTTTGCAAGGATGGGAAGTTTCAAACACAGAAACTTGGCCTTAGGAGACCGCACTGTCTGCCTCTGAGCTCCACAGTGACACACCATGGGGGCCACAGCTGCAGCTGAATCTCCAGAACTTGAGCTGCCTACCACATAGGGAATTTCTTTAAAGCAGGTGAATGTTTGAAGCCCTTCCAGCACCACAATGCTGAAGGACATTCTAGGTGCACTTGCAGCCATTGCAGCTCTCACTTTTCAGCTCCCAAATTGATCAGATCTGTGGCTTTTTGTGTTTGGGGCTTTCTAACTGCAGTTACTAAGTACATCAACAGCTAGTAACAAAGCAAAAAGCTGCTCTTAGCAGCAGCAGGGAAAACCAGCTCAGTAAAACAGGTGGCAGCTGCTGAAAAACTCAACATGAGCTGGCAGTGTGCACTTGCAGCCCAGAAGACAGCTGCAGCCTGGGCTACGCCAACAGAAGTGTGGCCATCAGGATGAGAGAGGTGATTCTGCCTCTCTGCTGAGACCCCACCTGCAGCACTGCATCTACTTCTGGTGTCCCCAGCACGAGAAGGACATGCAACTGCTGCAGTGAGCCCAGAGGAGGCCACAAAGTTTATCAAAGGGTGGAGCACCTCTCCTATGGGAACAGGCTGGGAGAGTTGGAGCTGTTCAGCTTGGAGAAGAGAAGGCTCCAGGGAGACCTTACAGTAGCCTTCCATTACCTGAAGGAGGCTGCAGGAGATCTGGGGAGGGACTTTTGACAAGGACTGGGAGTGACAGGACAAGAGGGAATGGCTTTGAGCTGGAAGAGGGGAGATTGAGACTGAAGATTAGGCAGAAATTTTTGGCAGTGAGGGTGGTGAGACATTGGCACAGGTTGCCCAGGGAGGTTGTGGATGCCCCTGCCTGGAGGTGTTCAAGGCCAGGCTGGATGAGGCCTTGAGCAAGCTGAGCTAGCGTGAGGTGTCCCTGCCCATGGCATTGAGGTTGGAACTGGATGATCTTCTAAGGTCCCTTCCAGCTCAACCCATTCCGTGATTCTATGAAAGCCAGAAACTTTGAGCTGTGCTTCAGGCCAAGATGGGATGGTTTGCTGTAAGAGCTCTGCTGTCTCTGATGGGTTTCAAATCTCTGCATCTCCTGACTGAAGCTCTGGGTCCCTGGGAGCCTACCTTAGGTGTCTGTCTGCAGGAAGACAAACGAGGGGGTTTTTAATGAAGCTGTAATCCTGCTCCTTGTGATTGCTTAAGGAGTCCCTGAGGTCACAGCTCACTCCCTGACGTTCGGCACCACAATCAGGGCTGTGCCGGGGTGGGGGCTAATCAAGGCTGCCTCGTGTCTCATTACCATCTCCTCTTTATGCACAACGTATTGTCACTGCACAAAGGCTGGGTCTGTTGCATATTTATTGATACTGGGAAGGGCCAAAACTGTTAAGAGAAGATTGTTTTTGTCTTAAAATCCCTGTCAAAAGTGAGGGAAGAAGCCAGGCTGAGCAAGCAGGTTGGTGCTTCCATGGCAGGCTGTGCTAAGTACTAAACTGATTACAAGTAAATGAAGTTCACCCTTCTCAATTGTTAAACCAACAAGGAGCCACAAAGCTAACATATGTAAACCACCCCCTCCAAATTCAGCCCTATTCACAAATCTTGAACTCTGAAAGCAAACAAATTACAGGGTGGAATAAGCTCCTGGAAGCTATTTTAAAGCTTTAGTGCTTTAGTTAAAGGCTATTTGGACAATATGGTTTGTTTCCACTCCTGGATGGCTCAGCCCTGCATATGCTGCCTTTCTGGCCCTCTTCCTTCACACAATCCTGTTTATTTTTGTAAGCACAGTAGTAATCTTGGGATTAAAAGTGAGGATTTGCCATTGATTTACAAATAGCTGCTGTAAATATAATTAATGCAGTTCTAATGCTAATTTTATGGACCTCCATAGACCATACATGTCTACAGTTCTGAGCAAAGGTTGGTGTGTGGCAGTTTGTGTAAGAGATGGAAATGGGCTAAGTGCAAATCTCTGCTGCAAAATGATTTCTGATGTGGTGGTGGAGTGTACACAGTGAGGCTTTGGCTGATGTTTTATTACAGCCTGTGGAAAAAAAAATGTTTCATCCTTCATAATTTACCTCTATATTGTATGGACCTCTGCCCTGAAAGGGCTGTCAAGCCCTGACTGCCCAGGGATGGTGGAGTCCTCATCTCTGGAGGGATTCATAGATTCACAGAATGGTTTGAGTTGCAAGGGACCTTGAAGATCATCCAGCTCCAACCCCCTGCCATGGCCAGGGACACCTTTCACTAGCCCAGCTTGGTCAAAACCTCATCCAGCCTGACCTTGAACACCTCCAGGCAGGCAGCATCCACAGCCTCCCTGGGAAACCTGTTCCAGTGTCTCCCCACCCTGACTGTCAAGAGTTTCTTCCTCATTTTCAGTCTCAATCTCCCCTCTTCCAGATCAAAGTCATTGCCCCTCATTGCCTCACTATAAGCCCTTCCTGACTTACTTAATTCTTCTGTTTCTTCCTGAAGCTTTCACCTTGCAGATATGGTGCTGAGGGCCATGGTTTAATGGTGACCTGATAGTGCTGGGTTAATGGCTGGACTTAATGATCATAAAGGTCTCTTGCAACCAAAACAACTTTAAGATTCTGTGGTTCTGTAAGAGAAGTAAATTGAGCTGATGTTTTGAAGGCTAAGTGCAGTGATAGCAAGAGTGATAGCAGAAGGCAGGTTCTGGAAGTGCTTGATGTAATGGTGCACACAGCAGAATTTGGATTAGATAGTAGGAGCAATTTCTTTGCTGCAAGAGTGGTCAGGCATTGGAACAGGCTGCCCAGGGGCTGGTGGAATCACCATCCCTGGAAGTGTTCAAGAACCATGTGGACATGGCACACGGGTACATGATTTCATGACCGTGAAGGTGTTGGAGAGAAGGTTGGAGTTTATGATCTTAGCTTTTCCAACCTTAACAATCCTGTGATTCTATGGTTGTGTCAGTCACAGAAGAAGGTGTCATGCACATGTCACAAGAGTGCCTTTAGAATATTGACAGCTGATCACATTTTGACTGTTTCATGGAAATCATTTCCGGGGTGGGGGGGGTGGGGGGTGTTGCTTCTGTTTACATCCATATTTAATGGCATGCTAAGTATTATCAAATGTCAGTACAAGGGAAGAAAATGCAGAGTCATGAAGCATTTGATATTTAAGGCTGTAGCGTTTTGGAAGAGCTTTAATCCTCTATAATTTTATTCTTTTGCTGTCATCTCAGGACTTCGCTGGAAACAGGAAGCAGCATCTCAACCGATCCGCTCAGGTACCGTAGCCATACAGGGGTTAATTTTGGGTGTGGAGTCATAGAAATGAGCTCTTCTGTGCTGTCCATCACACAAGTGGATCTCGGAGTGTGTGCCATGGACCAAACAACTGGACTTTCCCTTTTTGGAAGGTGCAGGTTGCTCCATTCTGGTATTCCCACCCTAAAATTCAGCTGTAGCTCCAAATGCTGTGTTTGCTTCTGGAGGAGCACACAGAAGGGGGAGGGGGTAAGTGTGTAGGTGCAGGCACACGGGCAAAGCGCCTCTCCCTCCGCTGCTTCTCACCTCACTTTGTGCTGAAAACGGTTGACCTTCCCAGGCAGGTTTACGCTGCTCTGAGTGAGCAATGCTCCTTGTGTCGAGGTGTGGTTTGTCTTTGCCATTGCTCAGCGTTCTGCTAGCAGCACAGACTTCAGAGGGGACTGACATCTGAGTCACTGCAGTAACGGGGGCTTGGCTTTGATCACTCAATTCAGAAAGAAGGGCTCGGCACTGTTCCTGCTGCATACCAAATGGGCACCTTGCATCTTGTATTCTCCTAGCTGCACATTAAAGAGTGCATCAAAGTCGCAGGCTTCCTTTGATTAAGCTGGGGCAAAACCCCTTCCTCTCTAGCTGACAGCCGTTTTGGTGCAAGTCTTCCTTTGGAGATGTTGTGGGTGAAGGATGTGACTTCTTTTCCCACACACTGTGTAGTGCTGACCTTGCTAGAACAAAACATGAGTGGGAACTGTTTGGTTTAACCTTATTCAAATGAAAGGTCCTCTCTATTCTTAATCCTCCATTGTTTCCCAGTGCATGGTCTTCTGACAGTGAAGCTTTTGCCTTATTAGCATTTCCTAAATACACACAGCCCCCCCACGTTGGAATATTATCTTTGTCTGCAGCCCAACATAGCAACACTGGGCACTATTCAGTCATGACTGTAGTTTTGTTCCCATCTCCCAGGCTGACTGGAACACTATTTCTTTGTGTGGTGGTACAATGCAGGAAACAACCTCAGCTTTTCCCCCTCCTCAACCTGCTTCTCTGTAGACTTACTTTAGCAAGAACATGGTGTAGCTGGTTTGTGATTTACTGTTCTCTGGGAGCAGGCTTCCAGAACCAGGTGTTGCTGCCGTCTTCATTCCAGGAGAGAGAAATATGGGTGAAAATAGCAGAGTTTATTACTATATTTTTCCTTCTGGTGGAGTTTTTTTTCCCATGGGAGAATATCAGTGAGTAATATGGGGAAGAACTAGATGCAAGAAGTGGCTGAATTTGGTGGGGAAAGGAGCAGAGAATGTGCTAGGGATAGGTTTATAGTTGCGCTGGATAGAAACTGCAGTGGTTGAGCTCTTTAATTGCTCTGGAATCCCCAAACCGTGTCAGGGTGGCCTTGTTTTCAGCTCTTTGCAATAAAATGAGAGCATGAGGTGTAATATCCACCAAGCTGGCCACTGCCATGGCTGTGCAGGAGCCATGAGGCTCAGTAGGGCTGGTGTCTGTGCTCAGTCGCATGGCCTTGGCTCTCATTAGTATGCGCTGGGTGGGTGACGCTTTCTGAAGCCTGCAGCAGAGAGATGCAGGCTGGTACAGAATCCCTGATCGTGCTGCTTTGTATTTCCAACAATACTTTTGTAACAGCTTATATTTAACTTTCTTTTACTACCAAAAAAAAAAAAAGTTTGAGCTGCAAGTTAGAGAGTTTGAGACTTTCCTCCTTATCCTGTCTGCTCTAAACTTCAGTCACTTCCCAAACAAATTCAGACAGAGAATCTGGAGAATATTTGAAACTTTTCTTTCTTTTTTTTTACAGAATTATCTGTGTAAAAAGTTATTTGTAAATAAATGCCACTGCATTTGGCAAGTCCTTTTTGAATTCTGAGAATTGAGGTGAGCGAATACCTGGGAATCATCAGGGGAGGATGTAAAGATGCTACTCTTCAACTGCAAATTAAATAATTTAATGATGTATACAAATTCTGGAATAAAACATAGAAGAGACATTGAAGAAATTCCCAGATTAAACCAGTGAATTCTTCCTAGGGTTAAATAAATTGCATCTATAATCTATCTGACATAGACTGAGGAGCTGGGCTTGTTCAGCTTAGAGAAGAGAAGACTCTAGGGGGACCTTAGAGCTGCCTTCCAGTACCTGAAGGGATCTTACAGGAAGGCTGCAGAGGGGCTTTTCATGAGGGTGTCTAGAGCTCTAGAGAGTGTTTGGAGCTGAGGGAGAGCAAAGTTAGACTGGATTTTAGGAAAAAGTTCTTCAGTACAGGAGTGGTGAGACTCTGGAACAGTTTCCCCAGGGAGGCTGTGGATGACTCCTCCCTGGGGTTGTTCAAGGCCAGGTTGGATGAGATCTTGAGCAACCAAGTCTAGTTGAGAGGTGTCCCTGCCCATGGCTGGGAGATTGGAGTAGATGATCTCTATGGCCTCTTCCAACCTAAGCCATTCTAGGATTCTAGGATTCTATTACTCCAGAAGGTCACATAAGCCTTTTCTGGAGCTGTAATTAAACAGAATTAAGTCTATAAGTAAAATGAAAGATAGTAGAAGACTTCTTGTTACTGAATGTGTTCTCATGACTCTGCTGAGCAAATTTGGCTTTAGTAATCCAGTAAAATATGATGAGCCAATTAAAATGAACCCACCCAGTGTCCTGTCAAGCAGTTACTATTTTCTAGTCAGGCTGCTTTCCTTGCACTTTGCTCACTAATTTCTGTTGCTACCAACAAGCTGAGTTTGCCTGGGAAGAATTGCTCTTCTAGTTCTCACCTGCTCTGGAATGTTGTCATCCAGACTTCTGAGTTTGCTGGGGTTTGACTGTATGAATATTCCCCACCAGACAGATCCATTTGTTTCCCCTGGATTTATTTATTTACACTGCACTTGGCTTCTCTGGGTTCAATTAGAAGTTAGAAAGTTGAGAGTGTGGAGAAATGCTCTGTAAAGGAGAAAAGTACTTGTAAAGAATAAGGGCTGATGTGAAAATTTTGGTTATGTCCATTAGGAAGAGGAAAATCTGTGCAAATTGGCAGGCTATCTATATCTGTATATCTATATATCGTAGATATAGATTATAAATATGAATGTAGATATAGATATATTTTTTTTCCCCACAACTTCTTTCATAGTCTGTGCATTATTTGTTCTGGATATTTAGAGTTGGACTCTCTCAGCTGGTATCTGAAAACATATCTAGCTCTTCATGTGGTTGTTCTGGAACACTGTGCTACTAGACAATGTTTCAAATGATCCAGAAATGGAAATAGTGAAGCTTCACAGACATTTGTGGCATATTTGTGCACTGACAGCCCCAAAGGCCAACCATGTCCTGGGCTGCATCAAAAGAAGCATGGACAGCAGGTCAAGGAAGGTGATTCCACCCCTCTGCTCTGCTATGGTGAGACTCGACCTGGAGTATTATGTTCAGCTCTG
>WBNM01010501.1:183754-207225 GCA_013399055.1 Ramphastos sulfuratus | reverse complement strand
TATGACTCTATGATTCTAAGATTATCTATACCTATCTGTGATGATTATGTGCCTTTAGCTAGGAAGGAATCTTACTTGTAAGGCACATATAATTCCTAAACCCTAAGAGTTTCTCAGTAATTTGCTCATTATTTTTATTGCCCTTGGGAGTTAAATACTTTTCACCTAATTCCCTAATCACAAAATTGAGAAAAATACATTAACAGAGAATACCCTCAAGCTGTGACTGGGTAGGTTTAGACTGGACATTAGGAATTTTTTTTTCATGGAAAGAGTGGTCAAGCATTGGAATGGGCTGCCCAGGGAGGCTACTGAGTCACCAACCCTGGATGTGTTTACAGGTCAGTTGGATGTGGTGCTTGAAGATATGGTTTAGGGGTAAACCTTGTATATGAGGGTTATCGGTTGGACTTGGTAATCCTGAGGGTCTTTTCCAACATGAATGTTTCTGTGATCTGTCAGAGAAATAATGTCAGCTATGTACATGATTATTTGTAAATATGGTGAAGACCTTTGAAATGTACAAAGTGTTATGGTTACACACAAGGAAATCACTTAAATTGTGCCCTGAAAAAAAGAAATACCATTTTTCTGGCAAGCTTTATAGAATATGCCACAGACAACATCCACTAATACAAACAAAATACTACAGATGTTAGCCATTACTTATTTTAAAAAGTTCTTTAAAAGAACAAAACTCACTGTGCATTGGTCAAGTTGTCTTTGAAGTCCTTCAGTATCTCCTTGAACAGTCTTTTCTGTCATTAAGAAGTCTTTCGCACCATCCATCCACTTCTGAACAACTTTTGAATCAGTCTAAACCAAATACAAGTAAGAGTTGTTACAATCCCACGATGAAGAACACATTGCTGTTGCATTTCAGCTTGTAGCAGTGTAAAGTCTGCAGGCTTCTGGCACTGTCTTGGATTTGAATCATACCATCCTTGGCTTAATTTCTGGGTTTGGTTGTTTGATGGGATTTTTTTCCCCCAACTTCTCCATTCTCAAATTTCTAAGAAAATTAAAGTCTCGATAGCAATATTCTTCCACCCAGGCCATAGTGTGGTTTACTTGACACTGTGCTGCTCCAGGCTATCACACAAATACAGGATAAAGTAGGCAAACATAGCTTCAAGAATCACAGGAAGAAACACCATTTTCCTCACAACAGAAACCATGCATAACTGCTTCCACCACACTCATTCAAAAGACATATTGTGCTTCAAGGAAAAGAGAAGGTTAGGGTTATTTGGGAAGAAGAGAAAGGAGCAATGCTAAAAACATCAGACAGGTTAAGATGCTATTCACCGTTAGAGGAATACAGACATAAAATGAAAACACTACAGAGGATTAGACTAACCACTGGGGGAAAAAAAATAATCTGGCTCTCAGAGTAATTGGCAGCTATTGTACTCACTAGACAATGTACAGCAGGAAAAAAAAGCAAATACATAAACCATTTCAGAGTTATCTGACCTAAGATTTGGCAGTTGCCTTACATTCTGTAATGAGGTAGTTGGGATGGGAGACAAGGAGGGTTGACATCTACTTCCCATGCAATTGTGGATGTTCTCTATTACTCTTATGGGGTGGGGTGAAAAAAAAAAAAAAAAATCACCAAAAACTTTGAACAGGGAAGGAGTTTTCCCTTGTCCTGGTTCAGCTGAATTATGTGGCTATCTTTTTTTTAATGACCTAGTCGTACTTAAAGCAACATTTTTTGCCTGTTTGGTTAGGTTTAATAAATGGCATCTTTTTACTCTGACACAATTGTCATCACAGACCACTCTTACTGAGAAGCCGAGTCAAAGTTCATCAGCTTCACCTTCTATTTCCCATTTCAAAGAGGAAAGCATACATTTTGTTTAGTTTAAAACTTTGCAAGCTTCCTTCAAGATCATCTGCTTCTCAAAAAAAAACAACCAAACCAACAACAACAAAAAAAAAAATAACCCACAAAATTTTTCCACTAATGAAAACTCATTAGATTAAGATCATGTTTATTTTTAAGCCAATGCTACCATTAGAGGTCAAAGTCATGACATTTTCTTAATTCCTTCTACATTTTGAAGGAATTTCCTGCAGCTGATTAGTCAGAAAATTATTTTCAAAAAACAGACCCCAGGAGGTTTAACTGTGAACCATGGCTTAATGTAAAAAAATACATATTTATAAAGGCTGCCATTTGACAAGGCATTTTAGCATATATCTAATTTAGATTGCTTACAGTAAGTTACTTCTGTAAGTGGCTGAAGTGAATTAAAAGGATCACTCACAACAGTAGGTAGGCATTTAAATAACTTGCAGAATTACAAGCCAAATCTACAGAAGTTTTTTTAAAAGTAAAAGTTCCTGCAGTGTGCAGGTAAATAATTACCAATGGTCAAATATTCACTGCTGGTTGTTGATGTGCAAGAGCTCACAATTTTCAGACATGGACTCAAACACTGGGTCAGTTTCTAAAATTTATTACAGGCAGGAACACAGATTAAGTATGCTGAATTTTAACTTGTTCACTCCTAAAAAGTCCCATGACATACAGCCATGCAGGAACTTTAAAAGAACTGAAAGTAATGAATAATTAAAGACACAGTATGCATTATTAGAGGTATGACAACAGAATACAAGACACATTATAAAATACAAGATGGAAATCTGATAAAATGAGCATTGTCTACTTTTCCTGTCACTTGAGTATTAGAATCTCACAATAAAACACAGATCATATCACTAATGCATGTGTTGTCAGCTTGGGGGAGCCTCTGTCACACCACAAACAGGCCACCTGAACAGTAGAACCAACAGGCAGATCTACCATTGCCTTGCTCATCAGACTAACAAGGGCATTTTAAACACCATTCACCTGTCTGCTTACTGTTAAAACGAGAATGCTTACATTGTTTCTTTCCAAATGTGGGGATTTTCCTAAATGTGGGGAATGCTGTTTTGGGGAATGCCAGTTTTTAAAAGATGATTTAGGAAAAAAAGAAACACTAGAACAAACCAACACTTTGTGTAGTTGGACACAGCCATCAGCTCTCCAAGGGTGATCATTTGCTTACTTTTTATTTCCCCCTCCTTTTCTCCAACAGTTTCCAGTTGTTTGGTTTTTCATTTTTGTTTATTCCCTTCAATAGCCTGACACTTCATCTCTTCTACTCAGCACAAAGATACTGCTCGACTATTCTTGAAACTTATCTTGTTTCTCTGGTATCACATTTCCAGTACTCACCCATTCAGTGTTTGCATCAGGACCATATATTTCTGACTGTACATCCATTGAGTGTCATTAAATATTTCAAGGCCAGGTTAGCTTAGGCCTTGAGCAGCCAAGTCTAGTTGTGAGGTGTCCCTGCCCATGGGGGTGAGGTTGGAATAGATTATCTCTAAAGTCCCTCCCAACCTAAGCCACTCCATGATGCTATGATTTTGTAAACACTCTACACTTTCAAGCTGATTCTGAACAATGGTCTGTTTAATTTTTGGGTCACAATAACATACCATGATTTAGTTCATTGCAGTATTCAGGCTTTGTTATTTTTCTTTCTCTCCCACCCCCAGAAATATAAATCGTCTGGAGTATGAACTTAAGGCAAAGATTCATCTAACCAGTAAATATTGACCCAGCCACAGCAAAGTTAAGAATTTCTCTCCCCTTCTTATCAAAAGGTTAAACATTTAAATGCCCTTTAAATACCATTGTTCTAATCACTTTTAAAGCAATGAGATTTTCTGCCATGTAGGATTTCATATGTGTGTGCATATATACATAACATAAAAAATTATTACTATTAACAGAAATCTCACTTGAAGGAACAGGTTTTCTGTAGCAGGCATGGAATTTTAATTTTACATGTCAAACTAATAAGGCATTGGGTATCTGACACCAAACACAAGAGAGGGCATTTAGCCTTTAACACCACAGCTGACATATCCTTGACTTTAGTGTAACTATTGCTTCTGGCATTGAAAAAAGAATGCTAACTTTAAGTGAAAAGATAGAATAATACCCTGGGCATGGTAAAAGTCTTCTGTTACCCTAATACAAACATGTCATGTATGTTTCCAGTCCGCCCCAGACTAGAGGTCTATCAATATTTCACTCTTCAATCAGTATTACCTGGATCTCCTACAAGAACACAGAGAAAGAATGGGTTCTAAAGCAACTGAGTTATATAACAAGAAAAGTTCTTTCATTTTACCTCAAATACTCTCAGCTTTGATGTGATTTCCTCCAGTAGTTTCACATCTTTGGAAATCTTGAGCTTTAACTTGTCCCAGTGTCCCTGTACATGCTTGAACTCTTGAGCATAGATCTTTTTTGTATCAGAACCACCATGTTTCTCCAAAGCCTTTGTTTCTTCAGCAAGTTGATCTAGCCTGCGCTTCTGGGCTTCCAGAGTCTCACAACCAGTCTACAAGGAGAAGAAAAAAGTCTGCTTCCAGTTTTAGCCATACAGTAGGTACACACTTAGATGCAAGGAGATGAATGGTTTTGTTGTGCAGAGCAGATTTGGTGAAGAGCCCAGTTACTGCAGCAGATATAATCCAAACAGCCTTTCAAGCAGCAAAATCTTTAGCTGCTCTACTGCTGCATTAGAAGAGATTACCAAATGGACCATAAAGCTTAGCCATATAGCTAAGCACACCCATGCACCTACATCTCTCCTGTTCTGTGCTGCAGTGGCACTCCAGTTAGCAAAACGACGGCTACACAACACTGCAGGCACAACAGAAGTGCAATGCAGACATCCTAGGACCTAAGTTTTTTTCATTCCCTCTACAGTTTGGTGTTAGGGAGTTTTTTTGTTTGTTTGGGGTTTTTTTGCTCTGTGTTTTCATTTGTTTGGTTGGTTGTCATCTTTTTTGGAGGGGGGATGGTTTTTTGTTTTGTTTTTTAATGGGGGGTCATTTGTTTTTAAGAAAATAATAAAGCCTACACAAACAGGCTGAGGGTGTCTGAGTTTTGTAAATTAAATTATTATAACATCTAGCTGCAATGAAAGCTCTGGATATCTGAGTTTTGGAAGCTGCTCTTCCAGATGGAATACAGGGACCACACAATTCACTGTGGTATTGTTGATACGAGCAGCTACTTGATGTGAAATAGCTAATTTTCTAATATTAAGAAAAAGTAAGAACCAAAAGGTATAAGCCAGAACATGAAAAATTGACACTTCATTAAACTGATCAATTTTGTTATCCTGCTTACAATTTAAGAGAGAAATTTGGAATGAACAGATGAAACCATTAGTAATTTCATAAATACAGCTTTGCTATTATATACATCTAATGTGTACACGTGGGATGTGTGTGCACACATTTTATTGTATTTAACTGAGCAAAATTTTTGTTTCTCAATTTTTGTTTCTATCTCAAGGAAAGAAACCTGATGAAGTATACTGCTTCCTCTAAAATGACAGGTAGTGAAGTAGTAATGAGACTGGGAAAAGAGATGAATGCTTCTGCAGCAGGTTTCCTGTGTAGGGGGTCACAGACTGAGCCAATTTCTGGCTTACATTTATGTCTGAAGCACTTATTAGTGCCTACTACAGTGCAGGAAGAGGAGCCAGACTATCCCAGGTTCACATGCATCTTATCTGCAGTTTGTTCCCATGTCCCATCGCACTATTTCAAGCTCCCACACTGGCGTATGTCCTTCCAGGTTAGACTCTGAAGAGGCAGGAGGCATATAGGATGAAGTAGGAAAAGACAAGCCTCCAAAGACTAAATGCTATTCCAATTCAGCCACTATACGGACTAGAAAAATCTGACAACTTTAAACAACACAGAAGCAGTATTAGAAGAAAAATCCAAAGTACTCTGAACTTTCAAAATCTGCTCATCCAACAAAACCCACTCCTGTTTACTGAACTTTTAGAAAAACCTCTCTGATCCATCTCTGCTGAACAGAAAAGGATACAAGGACAGACAAGGCCTCTCCCCACACAGCAACTAGAGTTCAAGAGCTTCTGCAGAACCATCCAGAGCCCTCTTATGTCACCACACAAGGGACAGTAAGTGTTTCTGAATTAAACATGATTCCACAAAAGCAGTGAAGGCCAGTGGAAGGGGCAGGAAAATATGAGGCTTTTTTTAAGGGCAGAAAAAAAATCTGATGGATTTGTTAACCATCTGAATCTCAGAAGCAGAGTAAGGATCCAAACACCCCACATCTGGGTACACTATACTCAGGTGCTTGAAAGAGAGGATTACAAGCCAGCACAGCCTCAGTAGGAGGATGGAGACAGGGTTAGGGAGCTTGCACTGTCACAAGGGATGGATGTGACCTCCCCAGGACAAAAAACTCAAGCAGGTCAGCCATGGTTGTCTGGTAGTTGCAGTGTGCTCAGGTGACAGATCCCAAAGGAGGAAAGGGCAGGGCCTGCCTCCTGGCTTTCCTCACAACTGTGCTCAGCAGTTAAGGAGTAGACCTTGAATCAGGTTACCAACCTGATCCAGACAAACTCCTGGGAGTGGGATGCTCTGAGAGCCCTGACATCCATTTTAGAGCTCCTCAGCACAAGAATGACCAGGGAGGCCACCAAGGTGGTCCAAGGTTCTGTAGCACTTGAGAGATGATCCCTCAGAGCCTCCTCTTTCCAACCAGTCTTAGCTCTCAGTCCTGTCTCTTGGCACAGGCAGCAATTGCAGTTGTGAAGTCTACAGGCTCAAAGATACTCAACCCTTGCCCAGACATCCTTCAGCAGCACATGACGACTCAGCCTTCATAAAGCAACTTCCAGAGACCACTTCCACAGATCATTCTCTGCAGAACTTCCACATAACATTTTAGTTATGTCACTGAAAACAAGGTAGGAGAAAGGAGTATGACAGTAGCTGAATAAGCAACTTTCTTGCCTCAGCATGAAGGCTAAGAGTTACCTTTGCCTGCTGCAAGGCCATCTCAACCTTACTGGGTTCATTCAGTTCACTGATAATGGATTGATGTTTGCACTCCAGCTCACTCAGCATCTCCTTCAGCTGCTGCAGGGAATCCACGTAATCCTGGCTTGGCTGGCTTTCTGTCTCTAGTATCATTAAAAAAGGTAATGGAATAAAACATAAAGTAAGGAAATAGACAACAGACCTGAGTTACAAGAAATGTGAACATGAAGTTATCAGAATCATTTAGAAATGAGAAGTCACATTACATATAGTTGTACATTGAATCCTGCTGAGACCTTCCAAGAATTAAAAAAAAAATTCTGCTGATGGCAATGTTTTTCTCCTTAAAACAATGAAATAGCATATCAATATATATTATATGGAATATAATAAATATATGACAAACAACATCTCCTCTTAAAAAAAACAATAAAACCTCAATCCCATTTTTAAACTGAAGCACCTATCTCTTACTAGTACTTTAACTTTTGCATGCCTAAACAGATTTTAAAAAACATTTTTGACATTTATATGCAAATACACTCACAGATCTCTACTATAAAGTATAGCATATATAGTAATTACATATAAAAGTTAATATACATGTTACATAGAGTTACTATATACACACACACACACACACACACACACACACACACACACACACACACGTCTTATCTTTCCACACACACATATAAAATATGTATTAGCATCATAGCAGGGTTTGGGCGATGGGGATGTCCCCCTTTATATGTATACATATAATCACACACACAGAGAAATATACAAAAAAGTAGCAGCTTTCAGCCTATTGCAGAAAAGAGGCACTATCTGGGAAAAGTGGAAAGAAAATTAAAGTTTGGGTGGAGTATCTGCTTGTAATTTTTGTCTGCATCTCAGATTTGTTTGAGCCAGCTCTCTGTGGAATCCCAGGCAGAAGGCAGCAACTCATTCTGGCATTTCAGAATGAAAATGTCAGATTTAGGAAACAGCAGTGAACAGGATTACGACTGTAAGACCCATACTGTGGTATGCACATTCTTAGGTCTTGGATTCCTAAGCGATTTTATTACTGCCACAAGTGAAAATTAATCTAAGCCTTGTTCTGATTCACCAGGTAGCTTTTCAACAGCTTACTGTCAGAAATGTCATACCATTTATAAGTGAGGAATGAGTCAACATTTCTAGAGAATCAGTTATCTAGCTTTCTCTTTTCAAAGAGACAAGATAAATTTAGAGGGGGAAAAAAAAAGTATTCACTAAAAAAGAAAGAGTTGCACTGTCACTAAACTATAGCAAAGCCTAAAGGAGAAGAAAATGGTTAAAATAGAGTCCCATTGACCAAGAAAATAAAAAAAACAACCCACCACTCACAAAAAATACCCATGGAGTACTACTTAGTCCCTTCTCTATGAGGGAATTTTCAGAAGCTCAAAGCAGAGCCGTGAAAGGAGCTGAACTTCATTAGTCAAAGTTTGCCAAGTTCATAAATGCCTAAGTGTGACTACCAGTTGTACCCCTCAGTCATACGGCTTTGGAATTTCTTTGAACTTACAGTAATTCAAACTATGCTGCCAATAAACAAATGAAACCATGAACTTAAGACTTCCCTCTGCTCTTTAACACACAATTTGCAGAGAAATCATCATTAAAAAAACCCAAGCACCCAAATAGGAATTTGACATATTACACAGTAGCTCACACACAGTATCAGCAAGGTTGGAAGAGACCTCAAAGATCATCAAGTCCAACCCATTACCACAGACCTCGAGACTAGACCATGGCACCAAGTGCCACATCCAAATGTGCCTTGAACACCTCCAGGGACTGTGACTCCACCACCTATTACAATATGTAAGTTGTGTCTACCAAGTAATAACTGGCTCAAATATATTACTACACCTCAAGTGATGTGTGGCATAAAAAAGGTATTTATCACATCATACAATAATTAATAAATACACCAATACCAGTAAAACCATTCAAAATCCCATGAACTCAGAACAATCACAAAATAGTCATTCCTTACAGTAAGAATGAAATCACACCCTGTCATCTGAGTACGGCAGGCACATACAGTAACCATACGGCTTTCTATGCAAAGATAATTGAGCATGCAGACCTGGTGCAACACAGGATATATATGGCCTAAATTTCATAATCGAGCCAATTTTTACTAGACAAGACAGTGTTAATGCCCTTCCACCTGGGACTGTTAGCAAACATCTTTCCTGAATTCCTCAGAAACAAGATGAAAACTAAGGAAACAAAACCTCTGTATAGGTTGCTATTCAGCTCTGAAATACTAACAGAGCTACATATTTTGTGTACTACATTTTAAATCCGTTAGAAGCCAGCATGACCGGCTTGAAGACTCATAATCAAAATTTTAACGTAACAAAAACCCAAGTACAAAGTGTCTGAGAAGAAAGCTAGATTCAAACTAACTTCAAAGACAAAATTTCCAAAAGGAATCATGTATGACTAATGTGCTCAAAGCTGTGAAACAGAGTAAATTTCACATATGCACTTCAATTTTACAAGGTTCTTCCAATCTTTCAGTTCTCATTTCTAGTATTATTTATTTCTGTGTCAGAGAGACACAGCTTTCAAAATACATTAGACACTTTAAATATGTTTTGCTAATTCCTTAAATATAGATTCGGGAATGTTGCATACTTCCATAATCAGCTCTAACACCATGGGGCAATATATTTTCTAGTGTTAGGTGGACAAAAAGATTTAGTCAGCCTGACCCAAAGAGTCCCAAGAATCAGCAGGAAAACTCTACCGAAATTCAGTGAGTTTTCACAGTATCACAGTATAAGCAAGGTTGGAAGAGACCTCAAAGATCATCAAGTCCAACCCATTACCACAGACCTCAAGACTAGACCATGGCACCACATGCCACGTCCAAACGTGCCTTGAACACCTCAAAACAAAACAGGTACCTTATGTTAAAATAGATAAGGGGTGTGTGTGTATACACATATTTACCTTTCTTCAGCTGCTGATGACGTTCTTCTAATTTCTGACGAGTCAATTTGAAGCGATCGAGAAAGCCATTTAAGCTCTCCTGAATGAAGTTTGGAGCCATGGGCTGAGAGGTGAGTGCCTTGCAGGTAGTTTTCAGGTGTTCCAACCATGAATTCAGGCTTACAAGATGAGTTAACTCTCTCTGAAAGATGCAAAACAAACCCAAATCTCACATTTGCCTTGTTAACACAGAAGGCTTTAGCAAGCTACTGCAGTGAAGCTCCTTCGTATTACCGAAACAAAAATGCTGAATTACTCCTGTGACACAAGTACTAAAATCTTCCAGTCCAATCAGGTGTCCTGGATGCCTCAGACATTTTGAGCTACATTACTGACTAAGTTAGGAGCACAGAACACCCAGAGGAACTTAACGGCTTCCAGTCAAAGTCAACAGCTTTTGCCAGACTTACCTGACATAAGTCTTTCAGGACTGCTGAGGGCTGGGATGCTGAAGAAGCATCATTCTTAAGCCAGGCATCCTTCTCAATTAACGTTTTCTCAAGCTCAGTCATTTCCTTAAAATAAGCATTTATCTCTTCCTGGTACTTTATCTTTCTAGTCACTTCTTCCAGATGTTGAACTACATCTTTCCACTCTGACAATATTTTCTCCATCACTGTTTTTATATCCACTGTAGACAGTCCTTCTAAAAAGATCATATAATTATTGTCATATTAACCAGAACACATTTTGATTAATAGACATTTAACCTTTCCTCCCTTCAACTCGAGGTGCACATTTGCATTAACATGCAAAATTTTATTCCAACTCCACTATCCATAAAACTGTACTTCATACTAACAATGTTTCACCTTTTTATTTCCACACTAACAGTAAAATGAGTGAGATATTCCACTTCCATTCCTTTCCATTGATAACTTCTGAATTTATATCAATGAGCTGACTCTTGACTATCATAATTCTCTTCATCATGATTCCTGTCTCAGCATTGATACAAACACATTTAAGCTTTATTTAAATAAGCTGCCAGTTAAGTTATTTTTAAGTTATTCTGCATTCCACAAAGAAAAAGGGAAGCAGTAAGCTGGAAGGTAGCAATGCGGTCAAGGAAAAGGTGGATAAAAATTCTGTCGGCCTGGAAAAGAAAGGGAGCAATGTCTAATAGTGTCTCAATGTCACAAAACTGGGAGGAATGGCTGACATACTGGAAAGCTGTACTGCCATTCATCAAGACTTTCAGGCTGGAGAGCTGGGCAGAGGGGAACCTCATGAAGTTCAAGTGCAGAGTCCTGCATCTGAGGAGCAGTAATCCCATGGACTAATACAGGTTAGTGTCTGACCTGCTGGAAAGCATCTTTACAGAGGAGGACTTGGAAGTCATGGTGGATAAGTTAACCAGTAGCCAGCAGTGTGCTCTTGTGGTCAAGAATGGATGTAGTCTGCCTGGACATCAGCAAAGCCTTTGACACCATCTGCCACAACAAGCTCCTGACAAAACGGGCAGTTTGTGGCTTGGACAGATTGACTCTGATATAGGTCAAGAACTGTCTGGAAGGCTGGGCCCAGAGAGTGGTGGTGAATGGTGCCACATCCAGTTGGCAGTCAGTCACTAGTGGTGTCCCCCAGGGATCAGTGCTGGGCCCAGTCCTGTCCAATATCTTTACTGATCACGTGGATGAGGGGATTGAGTCCATCATCACTAAGTTTGCAGATGACGCCAAGTTAGGAGCAAGTGTCCATCTGTTGGAGGGTAGGAGGGCTCTGCAGAGGAACCTGGACAAGAAGGATAGGTGGGCAGAGGCCAATGGGATGAGATTTAACAAGGCTAAGAGCAGAGTTCTACACTTTGGCCACAACAACCCCTAGCAGTGCTACAGAATGGGGACAGAGTGGTTGGAGAGCAGCCAGGCAGAAAGGGACCTGGAGGGTACTGGTAGATAGTAGCTGAGCATGAGGCAGCAGTGTGCCCAGGTGGCCAGGAGAGCCAATGGCATCCTGGCCTGGATCAGGAACAGTGTGGCCAGCAGGACAAGGGAGGTTATTCTGCCCCTGTACTCAGCACTAGTCAGGCCACACCTTGAATACTGTGTCCATTTCTGGGCCCCTCAATTCAAGAGAGATGTTGAGGTACTGGAACATGTCCAGAGAAGGGTGACAAAGCTGGCAAGGGGACTGGAGCACAGCCCTACAAAGAGCAGCTGAGGGAGCTGGGGTTGTTTAGCCTAGAAAAGAGGAGTGACCTCATTGCCTTCTACAACTACCAGAAAGGAAGTTGTAGCCAGGTTGGGTTCGGTCTCTTCTTCTGGGTGACCAGCAACAGAACAAGAGCATACAGTCTCAAGTTGTGCTGGGGGAGGTCTAAGCTGGATATCAGGAGGAAGTTCATCACAGAGAGAGTGATTTGCCATTGGAATGGGCTGCCCAGGGAGTCATTGTTCCTGGAGGCGTTCAAGAAAAGAATGGATGAGGCACTTAGTGCCATGGTCTAGCTGATTGGATAGAGCTGGGTAATAGGTTGGACTGGATGATCTTGGAGGTCTCTTCCAACCTGGTTGATTCTATGATTCTATGAAGGCGGCCAATGATACCCTGGTGTGACCAGCAGGTCAAGGGGGGTTCTCCTCTTCTACTCTGCCCTACAAGCCCATATCCAGGAGGACTAGGTCCAGTTCAGTTGGATAGAGTTCAACAGATGACCATGAAGATGATTAGGGGACTAGCACCACTCTTAAAAGGAAAGACCTGGGCTGTTTAGCCTGGGCAAGAGAAGACAGATGGGATCTTAACAGTATCTAAAGCACAGGTATCAAGAGTATGGGTTCCATCTCTGATCAATGCCCAGTCCTAGGATAAGGGGAAACAGTCATAAACTGGAACAGAGTGGGTTTCACTTGAACTGAAGGAAAAGCTTCTTTATTTTGAAAGTAACAGACCAATGGAACAGGCTGTCCAGAAAAGCTGCGGAGTCCCCTTGACTGAAGGCTTTCAAAACCTGCCTGAACAAGTTCCTGTGCAACCTAATCTAGGCAAACCTGCTTTAGCAAAGGGGTTGGACTACATGACCTCTGGAGGTCACTTCAAACCCGTGCCATTCTGTGAATCTGTGGTTGCACACAGACAAGATTAATAACTAGGTAATATGAACAGCAACAAAAGCAACATGACAGAACACAAGGTTATTTGCCATTCACAGGGACTATGTGAATCACTTGCTCCACCATCTCTTTGACAGATCTATGCATTACCTGAGTAGCGTAAGTGAAGAGACCTCCCAACCCATTCCTCATTCTTTTATTTCCTCAAATGCAAGTAGCAACTGACAATTTTGCTACATAGGAGATTCCAATGTGCATTCAAGACTGCATCCTTGCCATTGCAGCTTTTTAACACAGATTAACCTTCAAAGTATCCCTGTTTTTATATCGGGCACATTGGATCATTTGAACTTCACAGTTCTGTCACTTAGATCAAAGTATGAGGAGAGTAAGACAGAGTGGGTTTTTGTTGCACCACTTGAGTGTAAGTGGAGCCCAGTCCTCTGGTCAGGATGGGCAGCTAGTTAGCTACTACAAGCACATTTGAAGGCTCTACTCTACATATCCTTCCTGTGCTTCACACATTGGCCATACACTTGGCACATCTACAACAGAGAACTATTGCAGCTGGACCAAGCCACATAAGATGGCATGCAATGGTCGGTCACAGCACATCCTGTCCACACTCCAAAGATATAAATGCATGCATACAGGTATGCCAGTGCTGTGCATCATTCCACACAGGTGTAGCTGGGCCTGGTTTTCTGAGATCAGGGGTGTCATTCTGAGCTGGACAAAGCAAACTAGCAGACTGTAACAAAGTCTGGGCCTGTAGATTGGTTACTTTCTGCAGAACCCAAACTTTAGGATGGCTAACAAATAGGAATCAAGTTTTGTGTCTTTTTGCTAACACAAAACACTTTTCCAGCTATGTATTTCTCATGATTGACAGATACTGGTTTCATAGCCATGACCTATAACAACTGAAGAGATTTATAAAAAGATAGAAGAAGGGAGGGAGGGAGGGAACAGCTACATATTTTTATAACCCAAGCTCCAAAACAAATCAGCTTCAGAGCAATGACACCCACTCTAAAAAGCTTCAGCTGTAGTAGAGGTCAGGATTGGAGATACCTAGCCAATAGGGACATACAGACAACAGGGCTGAGGGGGGGGGGGGGGGAGGGGGGAGTTACAGTTGCAAAATTCAGGGGAGATTAGCACTTTCCAAAAGCAATGCTGTTCAGTATGCAGGGCACTGACACTATCCTTTCACCTGTCAGAACACTACTACTCATGGCAATTTCACCAGAATCCAAGCCCATAGCAAATCTAAAAGACTGTCTCTGGATGATATGAACAGTTCTTTTATGGAGAAAGTGACATTTCACTGATGCAGTTCTGTCATATTATGAAAGATTTTGGTAAGACTTAAAAGATTTGACTTTCACTGATATTGACTAAGTTTACAGAGATAAATGCTTTAATTGACAATCAATCATTTTCACAAGCATGTAGGCTTTTCTTTTGCCTTTCAACCATAAATTACAATTGCATCATCAAAATATAGCGACAGTTTTTACTTAAAAATAGATAACACTAGGAATAAAAAGACATATACACACATATATTAAGACTAAATTTGGTTTCAATTTTTCACTTGAAGCAATTATATTTTAAAGTTGTGTACTTTAAAGCTCCACGTAATTTAAAATTAAACCAACTCCTTTCCCCAAACGCATGTTGCCACCATTTTGAAATTATTTCAATTTCAATAAAAATAACTGTTAAAATTATTTAAATTGACATACACACATTAAAGGAAGAATATCAATATTGCTTTTCTACAAGTTTTAATAAAAAACAACACACACATATCAGTAACTACTAACAGCAGTAATAATCAGTGACTCTAAAGGAAAGAAATTGGAGAGAGAGGGAAGAAATACAGTGTGATGCTTAACTGGAGCTAGTGTCTTCCAGTATCACTTTTCCAGTAACTCATCTGATTAAATTTAAAAAAAAAAAACAAACAAACAAACAGAAAAATCTTTAAGCTGCTTACCCTTTCCCATTTGATCCAAAAGAACATATCCACTTCTTTTCAGTTCATCTAATTTTTGGATCTTGTCAATTCTTTCTTTTTCAATAACCTATAAAGCAAACCACAAAAGAATACAGTTTGCAGAGAATGATGGTTTTCTTGGCTTTCCCCCACCCCTCCATACCATGTATTTTCCCAGCCAAAACCTATTTTAGTTTTCTTGGGTTCAGCACCTTCTAAGATGCACGTTTGTTGGCCAGTTTGTTCAGAAAAAAAAAGTGAAAGGAGTTAGCTCTCACAAGTACCAGGCAAGCAAAAGACTAGTACAACAGCACCAGGAATAAAATATTGTTGAAAGAGTTGTTGATCCTGTTACGTGAAATAAGATATTGGGACATCAAGTAAAACAGAAGTACAGTGTGTGCAGAACGTTCACAGCATGATTCAAAGTGTCCCTGAGTAGCCCACTGGCCCATGTATGCCAAAATTATAGAAGTGATATCAGTCAAATCCATCTCCAGCTGTGAAATATTAAATCAAAATACGTTGCTTAGTGAAAAAGGTAACAACCCCGAGGACAGACATTTTTCAGAACGCAGAAAAGGCATCAGTAACATTTTTTTACATTTCCTGTGGATTGTGCGACCCAACATCAGTAAAAATGTGCGCCCAGCTTGTCAAAATTTCCACTTATGTCCAGTTCTGAAACTACTGACCTAAAGGATTAAATCCCCACATAGCACATGCATCAGCCCACACCTTCAGCTGATCGCCAGTTTGGAGACAAAATATACCATTCAGGGGAACACCCTTTATCTCCCCATTTTACCTTTAACTTTTCTTTCATGTTTGAAGTCTCTCTCATCTTCTTATACTCTTTGAAGTCTGTGGCTTGAATTGCAGATTTTGATATTGAAATCCAGTTCAAGAGCTCAGCACTTTCAGCATCAAACCTGGTTTAAAAGGCCAACAATTTTGTCATTTTTCCATGTTTAGTCACACTGTCTTAAAAATCAGAAGTCTTAAAGTTCAACGCATTCCTCAAACCCAAAAAAAGGCAAGGCTGCAAACGAGATCCCTGTTTCTTGTATTACTACTCATAGGCAATAGCACAGAGGCAGACTATCAAAAATCTACCACAGCAAAAATTCTGTCCCTGGTGTTAAACTTTATGAGCAAACCGAGAATGAACAGTGCATTTTTTTCTTAATTTTATTATACATAGCTTCATGCAAAGTACTACTGTTTCTTCAAATAGGTCACAAAAGATATCTCATTATGATGACTATTTTGAAAGTAATCAACTAAAGCTTGGAAACAAGACAAATAAGAATTACAGCTCTAAATTTTATATAAGTCCACAACATTATTTAATCTGAAAAAGCGTAAGCTCTCATGGAGGTGACAGTAGACAAACATTTTTGAATACTTGGCTGACTAAAGATGACCTTATAGCCTAATTTTTTGTTTACTACCGTAGATGCATCTATACTTTAAGAACATATCTTAAGATCTATTTATACATTTAAGCCTAAAACCTCTAAGCCCCGACAAACAACAATTAACAAGCCAAAATCTTCAATTTCCAAGTTTTCTCTAGTTCTATACAGAATTGGTAAAAAACAGATACACTACACAGAGCATGTGAGGACATACCACAATTCCACAGCTTAATATAGTGTAAATCCTAATGTGGAATAACAGCCTACCAACAAAGTCAGAAATTGCTATTAGTCGCTCTCAGTTTTCATGGGAAAATCTGGAAATTTCTAGTTACTGGTGATTTGTTGTTTCAAATCTAAGTAACTAGGATCAGGCAAAAATATCAGAAATTTAAGCCTATATTAACTAACCTTGTCCTTAATACAGTTTGCACTCAGGGGAAAAAAAAAAAAAAAAAGACAGCACATCATATCACTTTTGCTTTCAAAATCTAAAATATTTCTACAACTTTTAATAAGGGACAGAAAGTTTGTTGCCTGCTTTAGTGGTTTAGCACACCCACTCACACACAGCACCCTCACCACAGATCAGAGGGTCTTACCAGGGTCAAGAGGGCTTGGGTAGGTTCCTTACCCCTTCAAACCTCCAGTTCTCCTCCAGAAAAATGAAGACAACAACTAAACACACACAACCACCAGCATAGCAACTCTCCCTGCACTCAATGCGGCCCACCAGCCTCTCCCTGAAGAGCCTGCCAAAGGTATCCCAAAGCAGTGACACAAAGAAATGCTCCTTTCCTCAGGCAAGCACAAAAACCAAAATTATGAGTATATATTTACTTCCTTAATTTATCTTGAAACAATTCCTTTAGTTTTTGGTGTGTTGTCTAATAAAGGCAATACGACACTAACTACTGCTTAATCTCAAGCAAAGGCTTCAGGGAGATCTTACAGCAGCCACACAGTACTGTAAGAGAGCCTGTAGGAAAGACTAACAGGCCTCTGTCAAGGAGTGTTGATAGGAAAAGGGCTAATAGCTGTAAACTGAAAGAAGGTAGATTCAGATGATACATTAGGAAGAAATTATTTATTGTGAGGGTGGTGAGACACTAGAACAGGTTGCCCAGATAGGCTGTGGATGCCCCACCCCTGGGAGTGTTAAAGGACAAATTGAACAGGGCTCTGAACAAACTGGTCTAGTGGAAGGTGTATCTGCCCATGGCAGAAAGGTTGGAACTCAATGACCTTTAAGGTCCATCTCAATCCAAATCATTCTATACATGCAATCAGTCAGCCACTCCTAATACTCTTGTAAAAGATGACATCACTGTAATACTGTTTTTATTACATAGCAGGAAGATAAATAAATTACTAAATAAATTGAAATGCTTGGTACCTTCACTTTAACCAAAATCAAGGAGTTCATTATTTTAATTTTTTTTTAAAAAAAACTAATTCTGTCTTTCAGCAAAGAAGCTGAGATACAAAGGACTGAAGACATGTTTTTTTGAGAAACAAAATACTCCCATTCCCCTTTCAAAGTAAAGGAACTTGCAAGCTTTCTCTTGCTCTGAAAACAAGATTGTATGTAACATTCTCTTCCCCTTCCCCAAACTCAACTTTACAAACACAATTTAAGTATTCCTCACTTACATAGAAGAAGAATTGCAGCCATGACCAAGACACACAAGCCTATGTAGCAAGCAAAGGAAAATGGCAGTGTCATACTCACTTTTTCTTTGCTTCACTGTCCCCCGGGATTTGCCTTTTCTTTGGGGGTGGTGGTGGGGGCAAGTCCTGTCGGAACTGTTTAACCACTACCTCTTCCTTTAGTAATGTTTCTGAAGTGGTCTTCTGTGAGACCTGTGACATCCCTATGCTTCCTACAGCTTGAGTTACCTATACAAAATAATTTAACAAAAGGGGTAAAGGTCATTTTTAACACAAATTGCTTTTGCTTAGTTCCATTTATTCATCGATCATAAAGCTCATTTATTCACTCCTAAAAATGACTATGTCTAGCTGCCATGAAGTATCTTTAACACAGATGCACTGCAGAGAAAAAATTCCTTATTCTCATTTTACAAACGGGAACCAAACACCAAAATTCTCGGTTCAACTAGAATTTCATGCCAGTTCAAGTAAAGTAAAATCAACAAAATTGATATGATTGGTTTATTTCTTAATTACTTGTTCCACAGAAAGAAACAAGGTCCTTTGGGTTTAACAACACACCTTTGTAGAATTTATACTCACACCCAAAAAAAACAAACCTAAATCTCAGAAAGAGCTGATACACAGAGACTTTGACCCAAACACTCACTGAAGTCGACAGAAACCTTCCACACTCTTCAACAAGTTTCATGGGAATGGACTTGTATGTTCTAACTATGTGCTTGATATTTAGGGGAAGTGAAAAGCTGTAGATAGGATTTGGCAATCTCCACTGCCTTGAATCAAAAGCCATGTGGCTGAAATGGACACTTACTCAGACTGCACAACTAAGCAACTGCACACCAAACTAAATCAGTGCTACTGCCTTGATCATAATAAAATATTATCATAAAAAGAGGACATGTGACTCACAAAGCGGTCAAGCAAAATTCTCATAGAAGCTAATTTGAGTTCTATCTAAATAAAAACATTAGAGCACTCAAAGTACTAAAATAAACATTTAACAATCTGGCTTGACTATCATAAGTTTATTTAAAACAAACAACTACTCTATTTTCAACAGATGAGAGATCATAATACAAGCATTTATGCTCTGTGAGTGACTCTCGTTTATTTATATGTTCCAGAGTTCGGGGTTTGTCTTTGTTTTCTTTTAGTATCAGATTCTATCCAGTTCCAGCACTCTTACAATGTTTAAAAACCTTTGCATTGATTGATAATACATGGCAAGCCAGCTTTATTTAACAGAAAAATGAGGCTTAATCCGTGTAAGAAATGAGTAATAATAGTAGTCAGGTTAACAATTTGGAGTTTTGAAGATCAAAAACTGCAAACAGCTTTGTCAGTAGATAAAAAGCAGCCTCATGTGAAAAGGCACTCACCTCCCTCTCTAGCATGATGCCAAGAACTTCCTTGGGCACTTCTGTTGACAGCATCACTAAGGTTTGCATACATACAGACATCCGAACAGATCAAAAGTAATGTAGTCTTGTTAAGTACCTGGTTAGAGTAATCCTCTAGCTTCTGAACCAAACTGTCCCACCTCTGAGTTAGATCTTCTTGGTCCTGATCAATTTTACTGGATGCTCTGTCATTCCCAATTATTTGGGCCACATCCTGACCTAGCTCATTCAGCTGGTCTAGTGTTTGCCGTTTCATACCCATGTCTTCTTTCAAAATCTGAAGTTAGAAGAAAACATTAAAAGATTACATCAAGTATTTTGCCAGGCCCTGCCTCTTAATTCCATTGAAGGGAAGGAAAACCTACTAGTCAAGCCAGATGCATCACAGGTTTCAACAATTTACTGTTTAACAAAGCACTACCAGACACCCTTAAAAAGAGCACATCCCTGAAACAGCTCCTAGAGCAATCAGCAGTACCACAATTACACATGATTAGTTCAGAAGCTGCACAAATGTATTAAAAAAAAAGAGACACACAACAAGCTACACCCACACAACCACACATGACCACCAAAAGCAAAGAAAAAGAAAAAAACCACAAAAAAAACCAAAAAACACCAACTACTAACAGCAAACCCACAGTTTAGAAACACAGCTGGACTGGTGGCCTGTAATAAAAATCCAGAATAGTTGTTCCAAAGTTTGGCTCACCAACTATGAGCTATGGAGTAAGTTGCACACATTTTTTTTAATTCAAGTGAAAGAATCTAGTCTTCCAAAATACCATGCATTCACAGCTCCTACTGGAGTCAAAATGATAATTCATTTAGCCTATGAGATTTGAAGGACAGAGCAGGATAGTGATACTCACCGCTAGCTTTCGAACATTGACACTCAGGTCTGTCTGATCTTTAAAGTTGCTTGTCTGGACCTTACTCAATGCCTCCTCTTTCTCAGTTAACCAAGCTTTCAACAAGCACTGCAGATCATACAAAAAACAGCACAAGAAAATAGCAAGCTTATCAAACAGCTATTGACAATTTCTTCTTTAGGGTCTTTGCACTCGAAGCACATTTTTGCAGTCTTTATATGCAGGAATTTCAGTTGGCATTAAAAAAACAGGTATTAAAAAAAGGAAAAAACTAAACAGATCAGAAAACTGAGTAATAAATCAACTTCAACAAAACTGTTTCTCAATACACAATAGCATTCCCCTCACAGTTATTTATAGCAACAAGATATCCACCATAAAGCTGATGTAGGACTCAGAACTTTTAGGATTAAATACAACAAAATGGTGTGTGCTCTTTCTTTTGTTCTCCACCCTTCTTATTCTGTGATTCAAAATCATAGAATGGTAAGGTTGGAAGAGACCTCAAGGATCATCTAGTTCCAATCCCCTGCCATAGGCAGGGACACCTCTCACTAGTACAGGTCACTCGAGGCCTTGTCTAACCTGGCCTTGAACCCCTCCAGAGTGGGAGCAGCCACAACATCCCTGGGCAACCTGTTCCAGTGCCTCACAACTCTCACTGTAAAGAACTTCCTCCTAACATCTAGTCTAAATCTCCCCTCTGCCAGTTTAAACCCATTGCCCCTCGTCCTGTCATTACAATTTCCCAGAGTAGCTACACCACTGATAATTCAAAGCTTTTTCAATCCTGGCATTCAATGACACAGATACTAACTAGTTGCCTCCCTGTTTACTGTACCTGTTTCCCATTGCAAAATATCTTCAGCAAATACTATTTGATCAACGACTGAATGCTGAGGTAGTCTGCCCTGGTAAGTACTAACTCATGGGTCTTGAACTTTTTCTGGTCTTTAGGGTATGTTTTTGGTGGTGGTGGTGAGTTTTGTTTGTTTAGTTTTCATGTTTGTGGTGGGATTTGTTTTGTTGTGGGTGGTTTTTTTTTTGAGAGGGTTGTATTGTTTGTTGGTTTTTTGGATTTTTTTGAAGTTGTTTTCTTTTTTGGTTTGTTGGGTTTTTGGTTTTGTTTGGGATTTTTATTTTGGGAAAGTTATCCTGGGTCTTGCTTCTCTTCAGTCACACAGCAGTCCTATGGAATGGAAACTCCAGTATAACTGGAATAAGCTATTAGGAAGGATTTTATATGTAATATATTATGTTGTAACAAGTTGCTAGATTATACTGGGCTCTCTCTCAAGCTCAGTTGGATGGCCACTGGAACACTGCTACTCCTCTAGTGTTTTAAAACAACCACATAAATAAAATGATACAGCTATGCAGATGTTTTTGTTCTGTGAAAAATACACTTTAACAACATCCACTGAGCTTCATGGTCTAGTTGTATAGTTCTGGCATTGTCCCAGAACTAACTACACCAACTTTCAGGCCAAAGAGTTAAGGTGGTTTACATTGCCAGTGTACACCAATAAACAAAACATATAGACAGCAAATACGACAGTGGTGAGATGCCATAAGTCTGTGAGAAAAGAACATTATAATACCACACTCTCTGGAAAAACCACGCTGGCATTCCAGCCAACATATTTTATGCATAAAGGGAGCTTCAAAACCCTTCAATGTATTCAATTTCTGCTAAATCAGTAGTCAATGATCTGTCTCCATGGAAAACTGAAACATGATTATCACAGTGCTAGGAAATATCTGGCACTGATTGAAGAATTTGTTTACTGAGTGGTAAGGTTTGTGTTGACTTGGCAATGCAGTTTCCAAAAATTTTCTAGGCAGCCACAAAAAGGCTGATGCATCATGTTGCTCATCTCTCCATCTGGCTGAGCAAAAGGGAAAGCTACAGTACCTAAGCATTTTAGTTACTTTAATATGAACACTTTGTTAACACATAAGTTTTCAATTAGTTTCAAATTGTAATTTTTATAGGCCACTTGATAATCCTTGAGGACAGAGAATTGTAATTCGAACATGTTAGCAATAAATGCATTGTTCAGAGTTGAACGAATGCAAACACAGGCTGATCTAAGCCACTGTCGTGGTAGGCCTGGACAGGCCAAATTAGGCTTGTAAATGTCCTGGCTTNTCTAGTGAACAAGCGGCGTATTGGCCGCAGGTGGTATATTGACCACAAACCTTCTCTTTTCCAGTTTGGTTCAAGTTCTGTTAATGTATATATTTAATAGTTATTTCCAGATCCTGTTATAACCTGCATATAGTTTCCTAGCATTGCAAAGAGCCTGTTACTACTGTTATTATTAAATGGTGGTAGGGGGTGGTGCGAGTTCCGATTATTTAATATTACTAAATTATATATTGATTTTTTTATAATATCGTCTCACAGTACCTAATTACCCCCTCCCCGACAGCCACTTAAACTTTTACTTCCTCATTACTTCCTGTCTGAAATTCTACATCCAACAGACACCAAATTATTTTTGTCACCTTTGCAGAGCAACATAATTATATACAAATTAAGAAAAACGGAATGTAAAGCAACCCCAATGGAAGATGACTACACTCTTACCTGCACTGCAATGAGTGGTCACTTTTCCCCAGACAAATTAACAGTGGAAATGGACAGAAACGTGTTCATGTAGGGTCATCAAAACTGAGAGCATTTTAAGCCTGTACTATGACATACAGCATGAGGATTTTTGAGAAATCCTTATTTCTCAACTCAGAAGTTTATCTTACCCAAGAACAGAAAAACGTAACAGAATTTGCATATGTACATATACATAGGTATGCCAACACAGTAATTTAAAGTAACACAGTAATTTAAATATACATAAATAGATACTTGGCACTGGATAAAACAGAATCTGAGCCTTCGATCCTTATTAACGGCAGGTCACAAGAGCTGCAAATTCAGCTTATTGATATACTGCAAATATACAGAAGAGGTCAGGGAGAAACACACACACGCAACACCCAAAAATGCAGAGAGAACATCCTTGTCAAAGAAACCAGGCTATGACAGATAGCAACAGCTCTATCAGCACTGCTCTACTCCTTTTAAATGAAAAAATTTAAAAAAAAAAAAAAAA